>BJBW01010076.1:0-58488 GCA_004320125.1 Scolopax mira
ACCCGACTGGATGCAGTCCTGAGAGGCATGCTCTGACATGCTCTGGGTGGTCCTGCTTTGGCAGGGGAGTTGGACTAGATGATCTCTATGGTCCCTTCCAACTCCAAAAATTTCAGTGATATTCAGTGATATTCAGGAGCAATGACTCTGACAGTGGAAAAAAAGGGTTGTATCACCTATCTCTTGAAACAAGTGGGAAGAATAAAATCAGCATTCGCTTGCAGAAATGCGGTTTTGACCAAGATTTTGTTATTGAGTAAGTAACTGATGTTACATGCCATTTGTTAAATTTTCATCAACGTACATTTTTCTGAGAGTAACAGCAGTGCTAAAAAAATGGCAGTATCAAGATGTGAATCAAAATGTCTATACACAAGGGTAATACTTAATAAAGCAGCTGATACAAGTGGATAAAAGTAAATTTAGAACAATTATACTCACAACTAAGCACTACAGTTCAAACTAAGTACAGTGTGGGGTTAGTTGTTCTGAGTTTAACTTAATGCAGAATCCAGCCTATAATTTTGATCCACATTCTTCTCCTTATGAGTTAAGGCAAACAGGACAAGATGCCCTGCATGTGGTTGCTAGAGAACTAGTGAAATAATCTGAGCAAATAGCAATGTTTTAAACAATTTATCCTACAATGACATCTGGTGGTTGTTTTTGCAACCAAATAATTTTGCAGAACTATCCTGCCAAGAGTTGTCTGAGGGTAAATCTTCCCATGACAATAATTCGCTGGGGTTGAGGGGGGAGTGCAAATGTATTAGCAAGACTGAGCACTTTTTCAGTTGATAAACAGCACACAGTCCCTCCTTGGAGCCAGTCACTGTGGTTAATTGTCTTGTTGCGGCTGATTTGATGGTTGAGTATCCAGCAGAGAAGCCCCTGCAAGATGTACTGGTTCATTCTGAGAGCAGCCACTGTTTGGCCCAAGAATAAGCTGTGATTTGTCAGTGATCAGAGCATCCTCATACTGATTTTGGGCAGCAGAAGTTAGAGCACAGTGAGGAGTGGGTACATGTCTCTGCTGTAGCCACTGAGCATCACTGTGTTGGGGTGCTGAGTGCTCTGCAGAGAGTGATCCCAGAGCTCATAAGCTATGCCATGGCAGCTGGTGGGGAGGAACCTCCAAAGGCAGAGAAGGTACAAATGAGCTTCAGTTGTCTCTTTCCTAGAGCTGGGCACCATATACTGACTGGAGAAAACTGCCACGCAGACTGCTCCCAGCTGAAGCAAATTGCCCAGGTGTTGGCAATGCTCCATGCTCACCTAAGTCAGTCTGCAGGGCAGACCTGGGTGCTTCCCTTCACTACCTCAGGGCTGCTTAGATCCTCCTGGCCAGAGTGTGACCTGTGGTCCTTGGATACTTGTGCAAGTCCTCGTGGCCGTCGAGGTGGATGTTTTGGAGCCTGTGGCTAGCACAGGTGACCTCCTGACCACCAGATGGAACCCAAGGTATGCCTTTCCTCTCAAAATATCACTGCCAGTGGCTTCTTTAAAAACTTGCAGCAAGTAAGAGCTCCTTTTTGGTGGGTTTTAGCCCTTTGAGGTTGTTTGTACTGGACAGGAGTAATTACTATCTTGTTGAAGGAGATGCCAGGTGAATAGCACAAGGGGGAATTGCCCAAGGGAAAGCATTTGCAGATGGCAGCAAGACATGAAGTTTTAAAATTGATTTCTCAAAATGGATATTTGAAGAGGAAACTGTGAGTACATGGTGGCTGCAGTAAGGAAGGAGTAACACAGATTAATTTCATGAACTTTAGCACATATTAAAGTAATGTGGGAAAGGTAACAGTTAAACCCCGGGAGCTATCAGTGTCAAATAACTGCATTGCTTCTCAGGGAAAATAGGAGAGAACTGTTGAGTTTGGTCTGTAAAGGTCTCAGTCATAAAGTCAGGATCCAACTATACTGGGCTGGCTTTCTGTATAATATTCAGCATATTCAAGCCCAGCATTATTAAAGATTAAAATTTAATATTATTTTAGTTTGACTTCAAACTAAGTGCTTTGCTGTGGTGTCTTCTCACTAGATCCTCAAAGGGTTTTGCTTTGGCAGTTCACTGGTTAATGCTGGAAAGTTCTAAGGATCACTAGTACTGCCTTTTGTTTGCTACGAAATTATTTTTGTCTCACTTCAAAATTTTATGAAAGATTTGGAGGATTTTGTAAAGTACGTAGTTTTTATACAAGACTGAACAGAATTGTGTTATTTTGGTGGTTGTGGATTTGTTGATTTATTTTTTTTCCCTGTGGCCTATTAAAAACTTGGGGGAAAATGGGAGATACAGAGATATAGTACACTTTTCAGTATTTCTCCTAGGGATAAGAAAGACCTCCTCCTTACTTAAGGTAGGATGAGGATACAAACAGCTCTTGCTGTTTATGCTCTAGGATTGTGCAGGCTCCCCCAGAGAAGGTAGATGCACAGAAGCTCATACATTTGGGACCCCTATAGCTCTGCTACTGCTATGGCTCTTTTTCCTTTTTTTCCCTGCCAGGACCAGCAATTATGTGCTTTTTTAGTCTTGCCCCAAGAGATGAAGCCCAGAGTCAGCTCATGAGTATCATACATGGTTAATACTCTACGCCTTGTTGACTCACAAAAATCAAACATAATTTCTTAATATCTCTGTACTCCTTGACCTGCTGTTTCTTCTCATTACAAGCACTGAAAGTACATCCGTGGTCTCTTCTGAAAACCCTGGATACTCAGGATACACTGTAGGTTTGCTGCTTAATATCACAAAATCTTTATAATCTTTATGTACTTAACTTTTTAATGTTTGGTCTTGTTTACTTACAATTGTTTCTTGCCACTTGAGGTATCGGGATTCGAACACATTTCTTTCATGGCTTTAACATCCTAAATGTGTGAATGTCTTGCACCATCATGCATCAGATGCCATAATCCAGGTCTACCTGCCATTTGCTGGTTGGAGAGTGAAGCACTAAGATGTTTCACTGTCAAATGCCACAGTGTTTTGCTTCAACATCAATAGCTGTAAGTTAAGTTTTCATGTGCTTTTTTTGAAAAATTTTGTTCCAAAGCAGTGTCCTCCATTAAAAGTTTAAGCAACTTGAAATGAAATATTCCCTTTCCAGTCCAGTGAAAAGTTTTTAATTGATCTAAAATTTTATCAGAGTGTGTTTTCATCTTTCTTGAAAGGGAGTTGCCTTTATTGAACTTGCCTGTCCTCCTCTCCCCTTGAAGGAAATGTGTGAGTTGACACTGAATTGATTAGATTGTCTATCCCCAGTCTCCTGTGTGGCATTTCACTCCCTGAGGTGCAGGGAGACTGAGGGCAGGATTAGGGCTCTGATATCTCAGCCCTGGCACCTTGTAACAGCTTTTCCACCTCCAGCAGCCCACTTCTCCCTCTGCCAGGGATTACATCTTTCTAGGAGAGATGGCAGAGCCAGATGCATGTCACCTCCATGCATTTGGCTCAGCAAACTGCAGGATCAGCTCCATCCTCCCTCGGGAGAGGATTTGTGACAGCTCAGGGATTAGCATATGTTCACTTCTGCATCACCTTGTACCAGGGCAGCAGTTTCTGACAGATGTGTCTTTAACACCCTTCCTAAATCAGAACCCCTGGCACTTATGCATCATTCATGTCAGTGTCACTAAAACACTTTACACTGTACTTCTAGCTTGTTTTCCTCTACCAGCCAGATGCATGTAGATATGAGTGATAGACACGTGACAATATAAATGAATATTTTATAATGGGAAAACGATTCAGGGAGCTACAGGAAAAGAGGTTGGATACTGGATAGAATTAAATGACTGTGCAGAAGGGTAACAGATTGTATATGGAGATTTTTTTATATGTAAAATCACTCTTCTCCACAGACATCAGTTACTGAGAGCTTCATCCCATTCAGTAACTAGGATCAATGTCACCATCTGCTCCCTGGTGGTGTCATTGCACAATAGCCTTGCTGTTCTCAGCCTTTCAGAAAGTCTATTGCTTGAAATACATTTTTAAAAAGCTATTCTACTACTTTTCAAATGATGTCCAAAAAGAAGTGAGTAGGAGTCAAAGGTTTCAGCAGGAATGTTGAGAAACAGTTAGAAAACACAGACAGCACATGACTACTGCAGGAGAAAGAAAAGCCAGAAGTAACTCCTACCATCCCAGGCAATCATTTTTTCCCCTTTGGGTTAAATTTATTTACACTTTTCCTTGTTTCTGTTGAGACAATATAGAGCAGCTGAGCTACCTGCTGTGGTCATTCACCCACTGCAATCAGCTAAATTGGGTTTTGTGGAAAATGGAGATTTATTTCAGCTGCTTTGTGAATGCAATACTTAAACTTAATACTTGCCTGCACAAAACCTGGGCACCAGCCTCTATGCCATTCCTTATTACTCTTCCTACTTGTATTCTCATGTTCAGCAGCAACCTGAAGTTAATTAAAATTAAAGGTGTGGGTGGGAGGTTTGCTTGGAAGTTGTGAACAGCCCCATTACAGTCCTGAATAATTTTCATTTTCACCTTCCTAGGATAAAATACTTCAAATATTTCTCTACCAGAAACTTTTGAGCCTTTGGGGAAAAATTTAAAAATAAGATATTTCTTCTAAGAAATACAGAATTTACTTTGCTGCTAAAATAATTGTCACTATATGCTAATATTGCCTAGCTAAGAAATACCTCAGGTGGGAAAAGTTAGCTTTAAGGCCAAATGTCTATTTGTTATCAAATAAATAAGGGAAAAAAACCTGTAAGGTTCCTGAACAGGGGAAGAATCTGTGTCCAAGCCAGAAGTGGCCCTGAAGCAGCACATCTATAGCCCAAATTTTAGAAGAGCAAAACAACAGCCTGACAGAAGTCCCTGAAAAAGCAGCCAGTTAACCTTCTGTATGGATGTGGGAAAAAGGAAGGAGGTATGTGGCCTTAGACACTCAGGAATGGGTCTATTACCAGATTCCTAACAATGAACTGGATCTGCTAAATCCACCTCTATTCCCCCAAGGTTGCCTTTCTTCTACTTAGAAAGGAAAAGAAGATGTGAATTTTTTTTGTTTGTTATGAGCCGAACTGAGATCCTTATATCCACTTTGATTTAAAACCCATGGATTTTTCATAAACATAGGTCATTCTATAAACATGGGTTGTGTCATAAATTATTATTTCAAAGAAAGAGTAATGCTTTTTTCCTTTGTAAAAGTGCTTTTGCCTATGTTGTCTGTTCAACAGGGAGATGTAGAGAGCACCTGTTCCTGCTATAAATAATGTTGCAATAGTCTATGGAAAATGGGAAATTTTTAGCATGTTAGACTGGAAAAAACCCATTAAGGGGTATTTCCCAGGCTGCAGAAGCAGGACCTATTGGGTCAGACTGTCTCAGGAAGATGTGGGAATTGATCTGGGCTGAGAAAATGTCCTTTGTGTTGAGCTACTGATGTGATACCTGTCCTGCTGGATTTGAAATGGAGCTGATACCTGACTTTTAGTTCCCACTCTTCGTTTCTAAAGCTCTAAAATTAGAAAATATGAAAACCCTCTTTTTTTTTTTTCTGGTGATAAAGAATATCTCAATTTGAATAATAATAAAAAAAATATGGATTTGTACCGTAAACACTGATCCTTGGATAATTGTCAGTCTGACAGTTTGCACTGCAGTTAGCAGTGAGAAGAGTAGCCAGATTAATGCAATTACACTTGCAGCGAGACCCACTATATTGTTTTGCTCTAATGGTAGATATTCATCTTTGTGATAGCACAATGTTTATTAGGAATACAGGCAATAACCTGTGCTATGTTGCACAGGGTTATGTGTGGGTAAGTCTTGGGGGTGTTGTACTTGGTAAAGAAATGGTGCTCACTTTGTACCAATTCTGAATCACCCCAGCTTTATGTTATCCTGGTTTTGTTCTGTCAGAAGTACCACAGATTGATCAGGAAGTTACTGAGACTGGAAGCCTGGAGTTTCCGATTCATACATGTAGTGCCAGGAGAGCTTTCTTTGGATTCAGCACAGCAATTTGTTGCAACAGCAAAGTACTGGGAGAAAATGATTTGCTGATTAAAAAAAGACTGAAATTCACAGCAGCAGCCCAGCTAATATTTCCTGGAAACGCTACTGCACTATAAACAGACTCATTGCGTTGGCTGTAGGGCACTGTCTCATCTGGAAACACCCATTTCACAGCAGTTATACAATTAACAGATATATTCCCAAATAACTCTCTGTCTGGAATATTTAACTTTTTTTTCAAATACAATTTCCTTTATTAAACTTGGTCCAACATGTTTTAAATTACACAGTGCCTTCCAGGATGGAAAGGGTACCCTAAAACTTGTTACAGCCGAGTTGCTCTCTGCACCACAAGTATCTCTCTTTTGCTTTTTCTCCCCCCTGTTGCGAGCAATCACTGTGTGCACCTGGGAGGCCTCAGCTGGCTGGATTTATGGTCTGTTTCAACCAGAGTGATTCAGGGCAGTCTGCTCATTAGAACTTAATTTCTCCTTTGCTTGCCCATAGGCTTGCTCCAGTGTAATTCCAGCAGCAGGGATGCAGTCAGTCCCAGCACAGGTGACAGCATGGTAGTGTGCTGGACCACAGCCCCCAAGCACCCTTGGTCCCAGCCCCGCTGGGAGCCGAGTCATTCCCTGAACTTCCTTTCTGTACTTCTTACCAGCATCGAGCTTTGATTTTGCTTGATAAAGTAATTTGATTATTTGATAAAGTAATAATTTAGCTGTAACTTAAGGCTCGTTTTATTCTCATCTGAAGACAGTCAGGGAGAAGTCACCTACTTTTTTTCCTGCTATTCATCCTGGAGAATTTCAGTTCATGGAGGAACTCAATATATTGGAATGTCAATAATGTGCAACCAAAGACTGAGGCAGCATGGCTCCATGAAAGATGTCTTGCCTAAAGATTTTGATAGTAGACCTGTGCAGGAGTTTGCAGATGTTTTCAGCTCTAAAGATAGCTGGTGGTGTTCCCCAAATTTTCTGTGGATTGTTTTTTCTTATTGTTCTTATTCATTTGTTTGGTGGTTTTGGTTTGGGGTTTTTTTAATTATTTATTTATTCTGAAGTTGGATGGCTCTTGGGAACCAAGATTTAAAAAGAATAGAAAAATTTGCTAATGCAATAGGACCCCATGTATCTTGAGATAGCTCTTGCTTCTCTAGAGTGTACTGCTTAGATATGGAGATGATTGAAAGAAACTCTTTGTTCATTTGCATCACAGATGAAGATGGGGACACAGCCATATCCTCACTGGCATGTCCACTTTCTGTCCAAGGGTGAATCGGAGGGTAGACATCCTCTGTGTCCACTCCATCCATGATCTCTGAGTACACTGTAAAAGTGGACGTTATCTATGTACTCACTGGCCAAGCAGCAGTTTCCTACTGAATCCTAAATCTTCATCATTGCCATCACAGAAGGATCTTTCTTCCTGCATTTTCCACTGTAATAAACAGCTGTTCAGAAAACTCTATAGCTCATTACCTCTCCAAGGACAAGGGTCCTTCTCATTCTGTTATGACTGTAGATCCAGTCTTTACTCCTCAGGCCTTTCAACGGCGTTTGATGAATGAGCTGAATAGAGTCAGTTGTGTGAAAATCGGACCAAAATAACAAGATTAATCCAGGGGTTTCTGACCAGTTTTCTCAGTGGGTGAGGGGTGGGTTCAGATCACTTTGATTTGAGTTGCTTTCTGGGCTGACCTAGCAAATGAAGTCACCATCAAGTAAGAAAGAACACTTGAGCCCCAAGGTTATGAGTGATTGTAACTCGATCAATAAAAAGAACTGTTAGGGCTTTTTTTCTTTTTTAAGCCAACACTTTTCAGGCTTTCCAGCAATCTAGAAATTCCAAAATAAATCAATTGCGTGGTAAAATTGTCCAAGGAGATCAAATCTGTACTTTTCCCAGGCCTTTTCTGCTTCAGAAAGTTTTGCTGTTAAGCTCAGAATCTGATAGCTATGTAACATATCAAATTCATACGATACCATAGTTAGTATTTAGACATACAAGTAGAATCATAAACCATTTTAAAAAAATTCTATGACTGAAATGACAATGTTTTCTACTCTAATATTACTGTCCATGGAATATATTGTGAAATATTATTAATATTTTAATTGAGAGTAGTTTAACTGCCCTCTATTAATACATCAGGGGGTGATTACCAGGGAGCAGTTTCTAAATTGCATTAATTACAAAAGAGCTATTAACTGCTAAAGGCTATGAAAATGATAAAGTTCTGGGAAAGGCAAGCTAGAATGTAAAGTTGAAAGAAATTAATTTGTTTCTCTTACAAAAGGAAAGTGATAGGGAAAGTCTGATGGGAAGCCTCCAACTTCATGAAAAGGTTTTTTTCACATGGGCAGTGATCTGTACTTTACCACGTTCACAGATGTGGGGCTAAATGTGAAGCCAAGGAGTTTTAACTGAGATATTAGGATAAATTAAAAAAAAAAAAAAAAAACCAAAAACCAACCCAAAACCCAACCAAACCCCAAGCCCAAGCCTAAGTAAGGAATGCTTTAGACAATGTCAAGGTACAATGTTTTCAGCATTGGAGGTTTTGACGAATAACTAAATGTTTCAATTGCTCCTGATAGCTATTCCTGCTTATGGTTTAGGTCGGTGGGTGAGACTAAGCCATGTTTAGAGGATAATGTGCCTGTAGCAGGATACAAATAAATTTAGGCTGAACTGACGTAAGTCATGCACTTGGAGAAGTGCTGTCCTGGAATAGGTGTCCAGAGGGGTACCACTTCACATTGGCAGATAAAGGAGTTTGCAAGGGAAGGCTGTAGCTGTGAAAACAGCTGTGAAAACAAGTCTTTAGTAAGGGATGCATGAGGACTTCTTGTGAAAGAAGCCTGCGAAGGACCTACCAACCTATCAACTCAACTAATTATATGAGTAGTGTCAGTCTAAGAGCTAGGTAAGCTTTTTGCTTAATTTTTTTTTTTTTCTGGACAGCTTTATCGATCTTTTTATACATTATTTTCTACTTGGATTTGGTAAAATTAATACTGGTATTGCTTTTGGCTTAATGTTGGCTATACGCATGGCCATAAGTAATGGCTATATTGTTACTGAGTGCTCACCCAAATTCCTGTCTTGAGATCTAATAACACAGGGTTCTGAGAAGAAAAGAAATTTCTGCAGTGTAGTGAGGACATGGGAAGTGCAGATGAATCCCAGACTTGTGCAAAAGGCTTGTGACAATGTGTAATTTTGTTTCAGTGCAAAATAAACCCAGCAGCTGTAGCAGAACTTTTGAAAAATGTTCAGAGAAACATTTCTGGTAGGTGGCCGAGCAAGTAGCAAATTGCAAAGATTTGAAATGATAAAGGACTTACGAAATATAATACACTGGATAATTCACCAAGGCAACAATATTGACATTTTTCTAGGATATTAGTTTTGCTGGAAGATATCAAACTGATGACCTTCATTTCTGATCTTCTCTATTTATCCACAGAATGAAGATAGCAGTCACTGTAGCTGTGCAGGATCCCTCACATGAACTGCAAGCTCCTTTATACCTTCCCATAGAAGTGGAGCTACTGATGTGGCTTCATTTGCACTCGCTTTTTGGTTTGGTTTTTTTTTCATTTAAACATTTTTCTTTTGCTATCACAATAAGGACCCATAGAGAATGTACCCTGTAGAACAAGTGAATTATATTATCAGCTGAAATTTTTGATCACAATCTGCTTTATCCATAGTAGTTAACCAAAACTTGGCAATGAAGCCTTGGTACTCATATGGCCTGTTGTCTGACCATGGTCACAGCCAAAAACTTGTGAAGATTTGTGCACAGGTTTTGACAGTATCAGCTGTGTCACATATCACATCAGAAGATGATGTGTATGTTCACCTTTGTGGGACTTGGGGAAATAATAAAAATAAAAAATAAAACCAAGCCTCCATTTACCAAAAACAAGGTACACAATTTGCCCTAGAATTCATTTTGACCTTCTTTTTGAGACTTTGTATTCCTCTTCTTGTAGAATAGGAACAGGTCTGAGAGATGAGAAATATTTGGGAGCTACAATATTAAGCAAAAATTGCTTATTTTTAAGATGGACTACCTCATTCCCACCCATCTGTAGTTCAGAGATTACAGTTAGTTTGTGTATGGAATAAAAGCTTCAGAACTAACTGGCATTTTACAAAGCATACAGTCTAAGTGGCTTTCTGTGCTTGGATTATTTTGTAATATATTCCATGTGTAACCCGAACTCTAACTTATCCACTCTAGTTTTTACAATAAAAATTACGAACTGAGTCATACCAACTTCCACTGCAGTGGTCACTACAGAATGAGAAGTTCGATGTTGATTTTCTTGAAACAGACAAACCTGTCCCGAAAAGGTTAAAAGTCCTGTATTTGAAGAGAGCTTAACACAGTGATGATAGAGCCTAAGTGGAATGAAAGGCCATTGAAATGCACTTAAACAATTCAAATGAAGTGGAGTAAATAATCCTAGGAAAGCTTTAATTTTCTGTGGTGTGTGGGATACAAATTCATTGGAGGAGGACCCTGGCTCCTGTTAAATTATTCTGACTGTGCAATCACTTCAGAGCAACCACTCTCAATAAATAAATCTACAGAAGTGAATACAAAATCATGCGTTTGTTGAATTGGAAATGAAAGAACAACTTCTAAACCCCTATTTTGTATTTTGAAATCTCTTCTCCCCCCATTAATGGGGGGTATTACATGAAGGTGAAAAGGTCCTTGAAGGGAGATCATTCCAATTTGTCATGCATGCAAACATGATGCTTTATCAAAAGTTCTTATGAAATACAGCAGAATTGCAAACGGTGTACCTTGAAGTAAATAAATCACCAAAACAGGTTTTTATTGCTTACAGCTACCTGGACGATAAACTAAGATGATTCATCTTTAACTACAGAATGGCAACACTATAAATTTGCCTAATGTTGTTTGAACACCTCATTAATAGCTTTTCAGAATCATGCAAAAAATTATTTACCCTCATAAAAGTAATAATCAACAACCCCAAAAAATGGTATTCTATCCTAAAAGGGTAGCTCCAAGAAAAGCATACCTAATGAAAGCTGCACTTCAGTCGGTCTGTGTCTTTTCCTCCCCAATTCCCCATTCACATGATTATAAACCCAGCTCTTACCACAAATCCTGACAGCAATATCTTCTGTGGGCCAGTTGTGTACTGGAGCTTTGTCTGAGCCCATCAGTGAGCGGCCAGTGTGCTCATGGACAGCAAAATGGGCAACCAAAGCCACGTGCTTTTTCTTCCAGGGGGACAAATAACTTGACTCTCTTCTGTTCAGCTGATAATCCTCTCAAATGTGAGATTTCAATTACCTTTTCAGATGCTGAAGTGTGGTTGAAGTCAATGAATTCAAATTTACTGGGCTGGGAATAGACAGTCAGTGACAAATTAATTTCCTTATTGAATCCAGGCTGAAATATGCAGCTGTGGAATTGTGCAGCATTTAAACATTAGAATACCAATGCTTGACTCAATTTCCATCCCTGGCCCTCTATAATGGTAGGAAAAAATCGGAATGCTCTCAGCTGGGATGATCCCAGTGGGCTTATCTGTCACCTCAGTCTGGGCACTCACCTTTGCTGCCTGGCTGGGATGGAGGGGAGCAGGCAGTCAGTGCCCCCTCCCTCAACTGCATCCAGGTGCTCCTTCATCTTGCAAAACTTTGTCAAGTGCTGAGGAAGGAAAAGGAGATGGTGTCTGCAACTGTCTGGTGAAATTCTATATGCCCTAAGACAGTCTGTTGCTAAATAAGTATCAGAAATAATTTTTGTTTTCTAGGAAGTCAGTCAGAATACAACAAGGTTTTATGTACATTTACTGGTCAGACAAAGAAAAGCTTTGCAAGCAAAATGGTACCAACCCCCAGGAGTAAATACGGATAAAAATCTGTGTGTCAGCAAGCCAGTCAGTCATGGAGAGAGGATGGGGTTTGTCTCGATTTGAGTCTGCACTACTCCTTTTGTTGCACGTGAAAGGTTACAAAGCAATACCCTGGGCTTCTTGTCATACTCCCTCTCTCAATGCTGTCTTTGCTCTTCATGCAGGACTGTGTGGAGACCCTTGTTCCTTTTTACAGGGAGCCTCCCTGTGCCCTCCTGGCTGGGGAGAAGTGGGTGAACTTTGGAGCCAAATTTCTGTACCTTCCCTTATGCATTAAGGTACATTCCACTCAAAAGGTTTACTGGTAAACCATGAAAACATCCTACAAACCTGCCAGAGTAGAGACTGGGATGTTACTCTGCCACTGGGGATGAGGCACATGGATGAAAGGGGACATGGATGACAAGAATGCTTCATAGACACTCCATGATTGCCACTGCTGTGCTGGCTTCAGATAAAGTAATCATCTATGAATAATTCAATATATTATACCTCGCTGCAATGAAACAGTCATTTGCTGGGTCTCCTTTGCGGAGAAATGACTTGGAGTCACTAAGTTGTCAAGCAATATACAATTGAAGAAGGGATTTGGGGGGTTAGCAGTGGCCAGATCAATACTGTCATATTTAAACAGCAGCTGAAGTTATTGTTTGATGGCACAGAGAGCCCATTTTGGAGAATTATCTGCCTGTTAGAGTTTGGGCCCTGTCTTCATCTCATTTTATGACATTTCCCCATGGTCTGGCCCTCTATGGAAACAGATCATTATTCTGGGAGGTTGTTTATGGTGGTTTCTTTCACAGTATGAATTCACAAGGCTGAACTTCATTCCCAGAGATTTTATAAATGTTGTGATTTGATTACTTAGACTCACCTAGACAGAAAAATCAGAGGGCCAAAGTGTGTAATTAACATCCTTATTTCCTTCCTTTTCTGAAACCATTGTTAAAAACTGTTGGAATACTTTTCTTACCAGACTAAAATCTTTTTTTTTTTCTTCTTTTCCCTTTTCCTTGTCTCTATAAATATATACAATTTGGGAGGTGGGACTTAAATAATGTTTGTAATGACAATTGGTAGTCATGAAATTTTTTTGCAGGTTTTATATGAAAAGCCATCTTATACTGATCAAGAAATTACTTCCAAAGTCCTGCTATTTATAGGGATGTACAGTGGACATGTCACTTAGGGACATGTTGAAAAAAATGGAAAAAATTAAAAAATCCAGAATCTCAGTCCCAAAAAACCTTGCTCCTTGTTTGGTGAGAAAAAGTTATAACCAGAAAAGTCATTAAAAAGTTATATAAAGGTATAAAAAAAGTTATAAACCAGAAAATCCTCTACCAGCAGCATGTGCTGAAGGTTGCTCAATCTGTGCATGTGCAATAAAACCTTAATTCCTGCAAAACATCAACATGTTGGCATGTGCAGATAAATGTAGGTAGCCAAAGGCATCTGAGATGCTGTAGCATGTCCTCTGGTACACCTCACTGGGAAAATCTGCCTGGCTGCCAAATGGCCTCAGAGGCTGCAACTTGCTCTGATGCTATGCTGATGAGTACTGAACTGAGAATTGTGGGGATGTTTGAAATGAGCTCCATTTCCTTCTGATTGCACAAATGTGCTATTTCACAAATGCCTCCTACAAAATGACCCCATTTTGAAATACTGGATGATGAGCTGTCTGCTAAGTGGCCCAAATAGCAGCCATGTATCCTGCCAAGCAATTGACAACTTTGAAACACATCACCCCACAAACCGTGGCAGAGCAGGCACCCTTGCTCCAGGTAAAAGAACATGATCCCGAGGAAGCGGGTGGTTCCAAGCACTAACTGGACTCCTAGGCATGGTTGCCGTTGTGCTACCCTCTTCAGATTATCACCAGTCCAGGCATTGCTCCTTCTTGCATTTTAAATGGTCACAGGGTGGTAGACTTTGGGGCACAATTAAAGTTGTGCCACAAAATCTAAGTAAAGTATGACTTTGTTCAAGTAAAATAAAAGCAAACTTGAAGAAAGAGAAATTGGGGCACTGTTTGGTTTTTTTTTCCTAAGAAGAAAAACATTCTCTTTTTTTTTTTTTCGCATCAGTTGGGGTGGGAAAGTGAGATCTGCATTCTTGGAAATCGTTAGGAAAGCAAGTATTTGTGATGTTGGCGCTCACAGAGCCTGTAGAGCTCTCTGCCCCTGAGCTGTGAAGCGTCCAGCCTCACACTGGGTACCTCATTCAGAGAAACTCATGTCTGAACAATGGGATTTTCCAGGCCTTGGTTTTATGGTTATAGAAAGATTATCTTCTGATAGAAATAATATCTTTTGTTTATCACATTGTCTCCACCAGAGGGAGAAATTCACTGAACAGTAATGGTCCTTATTTATAAGATTATATGAGATCAAGACACTGTCCCTAGGAGTATTTTCTGCAATAAGAAACTAATAGATCTTGGAAGTAAAGTGCAAAGATTTAATTTCCAAAAAGCTCTCACATGTCCTCATCTCTTTATGTGCTGCACAATTAGGTTTTTTTTTATTTTCCTCAGTAAAGTCAGGAGATCCTTTCTTTATGCAAAGCTGAAGAACCATTAAATTAGACAATGTCAACTCAGGATGGGTTGGCATTTTACCAACAATTACCAGCATTTGTTTTGCCTCTTCAAATCTTCCTTGCCACAATTCCACCACCATTCCTGGGAAACTCTCCCAGGGTTTGCCATTCTCCCTACTAGGGTGTTGTCTTGTGATACTAAACAGTGGCAGGAATTAAAAGCCAAGGATGCTGTTTCTAACTGGAGTTTAAAGGCATTAATTACCTTTATTTCTCTACCATAACAGAAAGTTATTGCTATCTTGTAGATAGTGCTGAATTTCTAATAGGTTTTTTCTCTTCACTGCCTACTTTCTGCTTATCTTTAAATAATAACATCAGTGCTCTTTTTAGAATTCATCCACTTTGCCAGTAAGCATTAAACAAACTCCTTTGCTCTGGGCATGCTGATCTGCATTTCCAAGACACATCAATAATAAAAGCTACATGTATTCTTCTGTCAAAGATATTAAATCATGGAAGAAATCCGCACAAAAATAAGCAAGTGAGAGATGAGTGCTCAGAAGGTGAGGAGAAGGTCAGCTCTGAGGGAAGAAGGGTTGGAATATTATTTTTTAACAATGATGGATCAACATCTTTAGTCCTTAAGCTCCGCTTTCATGGTGTCATAATATATCATAGTACATGAATTGTTAGTTCCAATCCCCTTGGGTTTATAGCATGTTTACAAACACACACAACTATATGTCAGGAAAGGCTAAAGGGAGATGGATATCAACGTTAGTATTGCAAATGGACTTCATACACTTTGTATGGCATGTGTTATTTGACTCTTAGCAACACCCGAGACAAAGACACTGTGCAAAAGTCAAGCAAATATACAGAAAATAGTTACCTTGGAATGGACAACTTCAGAGTGATGAGACACTTCACCGCTGCAGACTCCAGTAACTGGGAGGCTGGCCAAGGACTGCAGTGGTACAGCAGTAGAGGCAAAACCCAGCCATCCTCGTGTGCCTGCAGTGCAGGAAGAGCCTTCCAGACATTTCCTCCCTGGGGGGTGCTGCTGGGTATCCTGCATCGAGGCATGGAAGTACAGAGGCATGTTATGATGATAGGATCTTAGTATGATTCCTATTTTTGTCCAGAGAATGAAAGAATAGCAGCAAAGGGAAGTCAAGACATCAAGTAAGTTCACTTAGGGAACCAAAGGATGCTAGCAATGCACAGAGGGGTGGAAGAAAGAGGTAATGACAGTCTTTTTGCAGCTCTATGACTCCATTAGGAGGGCAGTTTCCTTTAATATTTCTGGTTAGCTGGGGCTAGTGAAAAAACCAATTACCATCCTCTTCAACACATGCACACAGAGACACTGGAGTGCTTTTTGCCTTAATGTCTACATCACAGCTAGCTTTCATGGCAGATGAATATTGCTTTCTTCAAATACCATAAAGCTGAGATATTAATCTTTGCTCCAAATTGATCACCTCCTCCTCTTCTTCAGAAGTTTCTGCTTCTAATGTTTCAGTTGAGGTAGTTTAGCCAGGATTGTTTTTCAAATTATTGCCTCTGTCATGTTCTTCTACCATTCATTTTTCCATCCTTACATGTTTATTGGTCCTAAGTGCATCTCTGTAATAGGACATTCTGTGCAGCATCCTTCGTTCTGGTGACTCTTCCTCTCTCTTTTCTAAGTGCAGTCCTGCAGCTAACATTTCAAGAACGCAGCTAAGTAATTAGTGATTTTTCATAAATGCAGTCCTGTTTGGTTTTCATTTTGGGGTGGGTTTTTTTAGTTGTTTTTGCTATATAAAGGAGGTAAATAGACTCACTAGAATAAGGTACTTGTCACTCCTGTCAGAGGAAAAGCAGGAGTAATCAGCTCCTGAATATAGTTAGAAGCAAAACCAAATCAGTCTGCAGAAGTTTGGGTTTTTATCACCTTCATTCTGCTGGGCTTCACTTGTTAGACTTCTCTTTCTCCTTCTAGAAATATGCATCCTGAACTATACATAGAAAAGACCTGGTCCCCTAAAGGGTCTTAAATATGAGCCTGACTTTGATGTAAGCATCTTGAAGTATGAGCAAATATATTTTCATGATTTGGGCTTTTATTTTCCTGTTACATTCAAGCTGTGATGATGATTGTTTATAAAAATGGGAGAAGCTATGCTGAATTATATATAGATACCAGGTATTAATACAGTATTTCATTGCTTGAAATAAATTTTCAAGTAAAATTACTACAATATATTTCTAAATATGAAAAAAAATATTAATGCATGTAATATTTTCGTTTGTGTGTAAATAATGTATAAATTAGATGCTGTAGAATTTGTATTTCTTTAAACTGCCTAACTTTAACTTTGCAAAAATGTTTACATTTTCCCTTTTTGGGCTGCAGCAGTTTCATTGCTGAGGGTATATTTCTGAACTACTACACTCTATCAATAAAAATAGGCAATAATTTTTATCTGTGGCTCAGTTAGTCATTTCAAAATTATTCCAAACAAGCCCATTTTTGTCAATTTGTAATCACATGTGGTTCTTAAAAGTTCCTCTTTATACTTTAGAGGATATACTTTATATCCTCTTTATACAAGTGCACGAAAATGCACTTGTATGCATTTTCGGCATACAAGGGAAACAAATAACACAATCTAGGGAGGCAGAGACAACTGGGAACCATAAACATTGCATTCTTATAGAGGTTGAATTACTGACCCATTTCCAGCCCTTGGGAAGTCAGAAGTTTTTACATTTCATTTGTCATTATTAATGGCCTTTGTTTGTCATATAAGGGAGAAGAAAGGAGGAAAAAAGATTTCTACTTGTTCTTTGGAAAAATTTCAAAGCTATCTCTGTTTTGTATATTTGCTTGTGTTTGGTGGATATATAACATCACCAGAATTTCACTGAATCTTAGCTACCTCCTGAAATAAATTTCAGATCTCAAGGATAAATGCCTCCTCTACCACTTGAATACTTCAGGGTCGGTTTTTACTTAACACAAAGACTATATAAAAGTTACCTTGTGAAAACCCAGAGCACACGTGAGTATTAGGCTATGGGTAGAGGCTCACTCAGCACGATGGCGAATCCAGGTAAGGCTCAAACTTCTGCTCCAGCAGGTCCAGATCAGATGTCTGAATCCGTTCACCACAGAAAGAGTTTAAGAGACAGCTTTTTGCTTACTTGGGAATTAACTTCAAAAATGTGCAGGAACGGGGAGTTGAACCTGATGTCACACATGCTGGGGTAATACCCAGAGAACTGGGCTCTTGACATTTCTTGGAAAGGAACAAAGTCCTTCAGTGTGCTTCTTGGAAACACACACTGAAGCAGAGAAACATTTTCCTAATACGTGTTTAAAATGCGTGCGTTCACAGGAAAGATTTTAACTTCAACAACTTGACATTTTCAGATAAAAGTTCTTTTTTTACCGGTTTGAATAAATTAAGTAGTGAAATTTGATGCCTTCTGTATCCCTTCCTTTTCCCTCACTACTTTGGGATAGTGTGATGTCCCCAGTTATTACTTATATGAAACTGCAAAATTATTAAAAATCTTCATCCAGGATCCCACTGAGCTGGAAAATTACGTTAAGAGGGAGAGTATTTGTATTTAACCCTCTTCATGCAGCATAACAGTGTATTGCTTTTTTTTCCCACACTGAATAAGTTTAAGACACCGTTTTAAGCAGCAGATATTCTGAGCTCTGCAACAGCTGTGCTTAAAATGCTATTCCCAAAATCCTTTAAATTGATTATTTCTATTCAACGAAAGCTGGGCAGATAAATCCCCAGAAAACTTCACCTGTCTTCTCACTCACTTAAAAATGCAGCAGAAAAGCAGACAGTAAATAAGAGGCATTGATTTTCTTTCAATACTACAACCTTTTAAGAGTAATACAAAAGCTTTAAAAAAAAGTGCCAGAAGCATGAGTTATTTTTTTTTTCTTTCTGATTTTAGACTAATATGACTTGTAGTAGTGGTCAATTTATCTATACACTTATTTTTTTCATAGATTTAAATACTTATTTTATCCTAGTTTAGAACTAGGATAAACCATGTGAAAGGAAAAACCCGCCAATATACATACTTATAAGTGTACGTATATAGAAGTTCAGAATGGCCTTAATTTATCTTGTTAACAATTTAACAGGTTATCTCTGAATCGAGCCCTGCCTTTCCTGCCCTCTCTTCTGTGCATAATTGAGCCCTTGCCTCACAGCTTGTCTGTTTTGCATGAAAATGAAGTGTCTGATGATGATGCGCCCCTTAAAGCTTGTCTGCTCTGTATGTAAATGCCATCCTGCCTACCTAAAGTCTCCGGTTCTTATTTGCGAAGGTCACTGCAGAACTTTTCAGACGTCACATATACACATCACCAATCTGAGAAAAAGAAAATTGATGGTTATTAGAGTTTGTCAGAATTTGGCACTCATTGAAAACATATTGGAAACATTAATGCTGGAAGGCTTGTTTTCTTTCTCTAATAGGAGGAATAGCTGAAATCTTGAAAACTTTTGCTGGGTGAAAACTGCCTAAAATTCCAAAAGTTTTTATAAAAGAAGATAATTTTATATATACTAATATATAAATTTAAAACCAGGTTATTGAAAACTGATAATACTATCAGTGCTGCTCTTGTCTTCTTGATTAAATGAGAAACATTCTGAAAGACTTAGTGTTACTTTTCCAGTTCAATCTCTAGTCAGTAGTAATTGTACTTATTTTAAAAGATTAGAAAATACATAACTGCCATGTTATGTCTGTCTGTATTTCACACTGTAATTTGATGCATTTTTAACAAAGCCTATCAAGTAGTATTTATGACAGACCTCAAAATAATATAGAAATATTTAAACTAATATAAATGAAAAGACATAACAGTATTTTGATATTAAACTCTTTGTTTTGACATTTCCAAAGCAGATCAAATTTTACTTTCAGAAGTTTTCTGGAGGGGAGTAATTTCATCAAAATCAGTAGTACCTCATGAGGTAATAATCAAAACATTATTCCCCAAAAGAAAGCTGGTTTAGCCATAAGCTTATGACTAGAGTTGATTCCTACCAAGAATTTTATTATTGAACTTCTATACATCCATTTGTGAGCTTAAGATGGAGTCACAAAGGACAGGACCAAGTAGTTCAACACGAATTGTCCAAGGAGAGGATCAGGAGCAGAGTTTCCATGCTGCCAGGAAGAGAGAAGAGCAGAGGAATACAAAACAGGTAAAATGTGATGTCTTCATCACATTGAAAAATGATGAAATATTACTCATGTTTGATCTCACTCTGCTCAGGATTCACACAGACATGCAGCAACCCATGGCAATGTTCGCCAGCAACTGGGACTTGTATTCACTGAGGTTGACGTTATCCACAAAAAAGGGGCTGTACCCAGTTGTCTCTCATTCTAATTCTGTTGAAACTAGAAATGAAAGCAGCTCTGATGGGCTGCATCATATGACCCATATCTGGGGACCCCTCCCTGTCAAGAGGGGGAGAGGAAATCAGGTTTCACTGCTCTTTTACGATATGCTGGTTCATTTGTCTGAGCTGCTTGAGGTGGCTTTGTTGCTTTCTTTATTCTGATTGTTCCAGCATAGATTAAAGTGCTTCTGAACCCAGTAGCAAATCTTTGAAATTAAAGTGGAAAATCAGAAGCAATTTCTTTTGCCCAGCTATCTGGGTAAACATCTATTCACCAGAACTAATGTATGTACTGCCAGAAAATAATGTGGTTTCGAAAGCTGGTTCAACTGCCCAGTTCTTTGGATTTGGGTGTGGGTTTTGTTTCATTCTGCTCTACAGGAGGTGCTTTCACACGTCTCCATGATATTTAGGTTTTTTTCAAATTTGCAGTGCCTGTTCTTTTACATGCTTAAGGTAATACCTTTTTTCAGTGAAATACAGCGCTATTCAAATGAGCTTTTCTTGATTAAATAGCATATTTCATTTTCAGCCTGGTCTTTTGGGCCTACTTCATCTTACAGTTGACTTTAGATCTCTAGTTTTATAGTGATGCAAGGGTAGATGTTCTGAGGAAGATGAGCATTTTCCCCACTGAGCACAGCCTTTTTCACATTGTAGAATGCTTTGGAAAAAAGAAAAAAATCACTGGCAAAATGCATAGGCCTTGATTTTCACATCTTGAAGATAAAATCATGGCCTGTACACTTCATCTGAAAAGTATCTATTTAGCACAGAGCCAGTGTGTGAGGGGCTCACTCACCATAGGAAGCCTCCTTTAAGTCTGTTAAATGTTTCTCAAAAGGGACTGGAGATGTGCAGACTACTGCCCTGTGTTCTGGTTTAAACCTTTTTCCAGCTAGCCAATAAAGAGTGGATCTTCTCATGCTTTTCTGTCTGATTATTAGGTATCATTTAAACCTTGTACCTTCACAAATATGAAAACATTCTCTGTTTTTCCATTAGCTTGAAGGCACATACAGTGCTGTCAGCTTGACTGATCATCTTCACTGTTCTAGGGATGCAATAGAACTATTAGCAAATATGAGACGCACAAAGTACTACCTGCATATCTTCTTTTTCACTTCTCTTTGTGTTAAATCATTTGCATGTCAGCTCTGAGACTTCAATTCAAATGGGCATTGTGTAAGACCTCGCATTTCAAAAGTTGGTGACTGCCAACCAAAAGAAAGCAGTCACATCATCTTCCGATGAAATGAAGGGCCATTACCGTGATGCTGAAGGGTCTGGCAGCTTCAGGACATCCCAAAGTTTTAGGAGACTTATTGATCAACACCGTGTCAATGCAAGGGCAATCAGGGAGGCCTGGAGCAAGAAGCCTGGAAAACTTCAGTTCTAACATTGGAATTCTTTTACACCTTTAGAAAAAGTCCTGAATATTTATTATAAGCCATTTATTAGTGTAAGCAGACTATACAGTCACCATCCATTGCATCCTCCAGGGAAATGGCAAGGTAGATATTTAAATAGGACATTCTCAGTGCTGGGAAAATTTATGTTATAGTCTTTCTCTTCTGTTACTAGTAACATAAGGCTAGGAACCAAAGCTCTTTACAGTCTTTAAGATTTGAAGTCTCATGAGTACCAGAGAGACCTAGGCTCCCAACACCTCATAAATCTGGACTGTGGATACTGTTTCCTTTCGTTTCTGGGATGCTCAAATCATTTCAAACAGCAGAAGAGAGAATAATGAATAACAATGTGGGATAATCAGGTTTATACGGAGTGTTTTCTTGGAAATAGCAATGCTAAACAGCCATTCCTCAAATTTTAGAGGTAACAGCTTCCACACAGAGGAATGCTGGAAAGGCAGACAAGTGCATACTAAAGCAAAGCTGGATGGAGAGCAGCTGTAATGAAAAGGACCTGGGGGTGTTGGTAGGGTGGGGGCAATCTGAACATGAGTCAGCCATGTGCCTGGCAGCAGCAGCATCCCAACATAAATTAATAGGCGTATAGCCAGGACACTAAGGGAGGTCTTTATTCCCCCATACCAGCACTCATTATCCCATATCTAGAATACTGCATCCAATTCTGGTTCCCCCAATGCACTGATAAACTGAAGCAAGTTTAGGAGGGGTCACCAAGATGTTTGGGCATGGAGCACTTGCCATATGAAGAGATGCTTACAGAAATTAGCTGGTTTCACCTGGGGGATAGAAGGCTTCAGGGGACCTCGTAGCAGCCTCTGCAACACCTCAGAGGATGTCACCCTATGGTCCACCACTCTACAGCAGACAGTGCTCTAAACAGGAGGTTGGACTAAAGACCTCCAGAGGTCTCTTCCAGGCTGCATTAACCTCTGATCCTATGATCCTATTTCTTTATAGGTTGCTCGTTTCTTCCTTTCTTTCTTTCTTCTTCTTCCTCTCTGTCTTTACTTTTATGTATGTTTTTCATTTGATGTATTCTGTGCATTTCCCCATCTAAAGTTCATTAGTTCTTTTTCACTTCCAATCCCCCATGTTTCTTTGTTTATTTTCCTAACAAATTATTGTTTGAAGGTTGTCAGGTCTTCTCCTGCATTTTATTTCCCTCCTCTGTCCTGCCAGCCATCATTAAGCTTTTCTTGTTTCAAGCAACTTTCATCTTTAGCCATTGATCTTTAAATAGAACTGATAGACAAAGCAGCAGGCTTTATGGTTCTGTTTTCCTTACCTAATCTATTTCTGATGTAATTTCAGAGTTAATATTACTACCCATTTAAATACAACTTGCTATATTGAGGAAACAACAACTTGACTCAGATTTGAGTCATTTCTCTCTGATACAGAAATTTATTTTATTAAAGGTATTGTAGAATATGTTCAGATGTTCGTCAATAAGGATATGTTTATCATTTAGTACAATCAGAGCAAATCAATACAGTTCTGGGTCAGCTCAGGTCTAATTGCTGATCAGAGTTTGCAAATCAGTAGATAATGAAGGTGTCTTGGCTGGGCAAAATATCTATCAGTCTGGATGCTAAACTGGTCTCCCAGTAAAGCCAAATTTGTACAACCACTGTACAAATTAGCATTGGGGAAGAATAAAGAGAGATACACTGCAGCAGCTGTGGCCTTGGTGCCCATAGCACAAAAATGGCTTTGAGGTGTGCACCACAGTTTGAAACAAGCTTCTTAGTAAGTGGATCTAGTTTGCTTTGCATGTCTGAGGCCTATTAGGTTATTTGAAAACTATGGTAAATTATCCCTCTGGCATACATCTTTTTCATCACTGTTTTGTCTAGAGTTTTCTTTTTCTCACTAACCTTGTAGCAGGAGACATACAAAAGATCAGTACCACCACTCACTGCATTTAACTAAAGCAAGATATGACTCCTGGGGATAGTCTAATGGGGAAAAGATCAGGAAAAGAACATCATCTGCCAGCATATTAATGTTCCAAATTATGCACATCCTTCTTCATAAAGCTGGTTTCATTAATTCCAAGTCAAATAGTATTGATTCTCAATGTGACACAAAGACAAGTGATCACTGTAATCCAACTTACAAAGAAATCTAAACAGTAGCTGATAGAGAAGGGAATGGAAACTCTTGACAAATGTTTTTACCAAACAGTCACCCTTATGAGCAGTAGCATAATACTTTTACTGGAGCCAAGAAAATTTAAACCTGCATAAATAATTAAACAAGTCTTTTCTGAAATTAGAAAAAAAAAAGGCCAAATTTCTGTCTAGTTTCCAGTTTCTTAAATTGCATATGTAAGCAACTCTGAATTGTTCCACAGAGTATAAACTAACACATTGCTGCATTTCCAGGGGGAAGAGAGAGTCTATACAGTTTTCCAATAGAAGCAAAACTTTTCAAATAAACTTTATTATTCTTACAGCAAACTTATCTCCACACCAACATTTAAAGAAATAAATGTTCAGAAAAGGGATTCTCTTAGCATTTCTCTTACTGTTAGCCTTATGTATAATATTTGCTATATAAATTTCATGTTTCCCATTTATCATTTTCACTGACAGATTCAGTTCTATAAAAAATTGCTAACTTTCTACCATGTTCAATAATACAATGCATCACTGCCTTTCTGTGAATATGTTAAGACTTGTCACTGTGATTCCTTCTCTCTCATCAGTGAATATGTCTAATACATCTGCAGGCGCTATGCAGACTCTATGTTATGGATGTGTTATTTCCTGTGGAGAAAAATCCTTGCCCAAATCCCAAGGTGCAGAACAGAAGCCAAATGGATGTGAGTTGAAAAATAATACTGATGAGTCATGTCAGGGAAAGTAGTTAAGTCTCTTTTGGGTCAGAAAATCAAGTCAGTTGAGCTCTCCCAAGAAACATATACACCACAGGAAGAGGAAGAAACTTCAGTGGAGTATCACTGCTGTAATGAGATGCCAAGAACCATAGAGACATGCTGAATAATCTGAGTCTTCCTGTATAAATCTGAGTCCTGTAGTACCAGATCCCTCCTGACTCAGACAATCTGACTCATTCTGTACCATGCTTGCAACTTCAATATACTTTTCTGCCATGACAATCCTTTCACCTTCCCCCATGTAAATCTTGAATCACTTTGTCACGATGGACATATTCAGTACGACAAGGTTTTCCGCATCAGAGTTCTTTTTCAGCTCTATTCGCTGCTCACCTGAACCTCAAGCCTGAGCCACATCCCTGCCTGCTTCTTTGAAGCACGAGCACAAACACACAAACAACAGACAAAACGTTTACTAAAACGGAAGGACATCATTCCCACTAATTTCCGCAATCAACACTAACAAAGAAATGCACCACTGAAAGCCATGTCAGTAGGTATCTGCTAGATAAGAAAGATTTGTAGCACTGGACTCTCCTCATTCTTCACCTGTGGGCTGGCTCTCTGGTCCTGTTTTCAGCCACTCCAACAGCTTCTCAAAAACAACTCCTGGACTCCCTCTAAAGACTGGTCCTGACAGGATGATAGATAAGACTACATAAAACTGGGGTCTAAATTCACCTCAGCTGTTTAACAAGCTTGCTGTTAAACCTTATTATCCACTTTCCCTCTGCAGACAACAAGAAAAAGTAAGCTCCTGCATTTCATATCTCTTACCTTGTCCTATGGTTTAGGACAAATCCCTTTCTGGATGTTCCTCTTTCCAGTATTAACTAAATCTGCATAGACTCATTTGTTGTGTTTAATGACCAAAGTTAGGCAAAATGCATTCCACTCTTGAAGTGGCTTGTGTCTGCACTGTCTGTAGATTGCCAGCTGCTCCAGGCAGAGAGGTGCCTGGTATTTTGTACAGTAGTCATGAAATCCACTTCTTATATGTGTTGATTGATATCCTAGGGACCTAAGATATCATGCACAGCCATGGAAAAGCTTTCTGTGAAGAGCCTAGATAATTGCAAAATGACTTACAATAAGGCGTGGAAAGGCTACCACAGATCCAGCTATTATTATAGTGCAGCTCACTCCTCCAGCCTGGAGGGAGAGAAAATATACAAAACGTATCTATGCACTTGATGGCATGTTGAATGTTATACTGAATATACTTAGAAAAACAAGGACTCACATTCCAGCTACTGTAGTGAACCTGACAAGCCCTTCAAAGGAGAAAAAAATCTCTAATTCATGATCTATAATTATAGCTCAGTAATTAATAAGGGAACTAAGAATATATTTTTTACTAGCAATTGCATTAATATATTTAGCATAGCATGGATTAACATTTCTGCTTACCAGCTTTGCACCGTCTTATTTGCATCCTCTTCTTTGCATCCCAAGAGATACTTGGTACTGCTGAATTCTCAAAGGATTAAAACAGTGAGTTTGAACCTGCAATTCAGAAAGTGATGTGACTCCATGGCCAGCGCTGAAAAGCCCCATGACAGGAGAAAGAAAAGCAAGCTCAGATATGCTGGACAGCAGTCCCCTCAGAATTTCTAAAGGATTTTGCACCTACCTTCAGTATCTACAAACTGGAGAAAGGGTGAAACCACTGAAAAATCAGGATCTGATGGCTGCAAATGCAAATTAGAAATTAGAAATGCAACTGCTGAAGATAGTGCACCTGCTTGGCAAGGATTATGGCAAATCCAATACCTCTTCCATTCCTTCCAATGAAACAGGATGTCTTTCAAAACTTGAGTGTACTTTAAGCATTACTGCATTTGCTTGCAAACCCTGAGCAATATTCCATGCAGGGTTACTCAGAGATGTCAGCTCAAGTCCTGGATGCTAAGTGGACATGTCAGGGCAGTATTATTTCTCAGCTAATCAACAGAATTAATTAATGTGGCACACCATGGCATTAGCACAGTCATAGTACTTCCAGTTCCACAACCAGAGCATATAAAGCTAGATGAGAAGTGTCTTTGTCTCACTACATAGATATAAATATTAAAAAAAACCTGTTTTGCATTAAAAAAATCCTACATTCTGAGATGAGCAAGTATTCAGAGCAGACCATCAAAATGGCCCATAGTTCTTCAAAGTACATCTGGTTCTAAGTGTGTCCAGTGGAGGATTTATCCATTTGTTATACTCTGGATTACCTCCATCGTTCTCTGTCTCTTTTGATGAATGTGTCCAATTTTCCCTAAAATATAAAATTATTCTCTACTTACTGACCTAATACATAGTTGATAATTGTTGCCCTTCCAAGTGCTTTGGGAAACGCGAAGGCACTTGAATTTACCTCTTCTTAAATGTGTGCTTTGCTGCTCTCAGTGGAACACAAAATGTGCTGTAGCACATTATGCTGCCTAAGGGAAAGATTCCACAATATATGTGTCCTTCAAAAGGTACCACCAGCAAGGGGGCGTAGGCAGTGCCTAGGGAGATAATGCCACACTCTGACCAGTAGTGACACTTGTTGAGCCAAAAAACTTTGTCTGGATTAAAGTTGACAAATATTACACTACATTAATATGCATTACATAGTTGTACATTACATTAGTTACATTACTATAACATAAAACTGCACAATTCTAAGGCCAGCATGCAGAAGTCCATCTTCCTTTGAGTGTATTGCAGCAAGCACCAATGAAATGTGTTTTATAATGAAAAATACTAATGCTTTTATATTACTTTTTAAAGGAAAATCTGTTTTTATTTTCTGTCTCAGTTGTAAAAATAAAATATCTCCAGTCATACAGAGTCAGAGCTCCTCTTTGTTAGATACACTCTCCTATCCTTACTGAGACAGATATGATAAAGAACAACGAACAAAGCTTCAAGAAATGAGCTGAAATTTATTTTCCACTCTCCTTGTCCTCTCCATCTGCCACTTAATCGTGGTCGTAGCGACATGGTTCCAGGGGTGACTTGCTAAATAAATAAACCTGATTTTCTTCTGTGCTTCTATTCCTACAGCTTTTCAGCACCCAAGTCCAGCAGAATCAGAAAGGTTGGAGGAGGGAGAACAAGTGGAAGTAGACGCAGCTGGTCCTGACACATCCAAGGGACTGATGTGTTTCTACAGCCTACTGCTCTCCTCTCACAGAGATCATGACAGGTATGGCTGCCCTATTGGGTTTTTTTTGTAAATAACTCAATCCATCTTGGCTTCCTTTTCTGTAAGATTGACTTCAAACTGAACAAGTTTCCTTTACAGCTTCTTCACAGAAGTTAATATGTAAGAAGAAAAATGAAGAGCAATTTAGTAGCTACTTCAGAAGTATTTACTCACCTTAGTTATGATGAAGTATAAAGAGCAATGGAACTTATTGGGGAGGGAAGAAGAGATGGAAATAAATGAAACATTGCTGAGAGATTAAGGGGAAAAAAACAAACCAAAACAAAACAAAGTTAAGCAGAAGTACAGAAAGTGTTTAGTCTTGCATTCTTTCTCAAATATTTATTTCTTACTGTGCTCTGAAACAGTCAATCCTGTTCCCTGCTACTGATTCCTCTGTTCCTACTCTTTCGCCAACAGCAGTTCAAAATCAAATTTAGTTTCTTTCAACATTGTTAAAATGCAAGGAATCACTTTAAAATGAATCTTTAATGAAGGGAGAAATAGGTCAAAAGAGCACACTTGTTGCTCACCAATCCAATAAAACCTTTCAATCTGCTGAACGAAATACCTCTGTGCAATGATAAAATAAATGAGTAGGGTCTTTCTGGCAGAGAGAGTTTATGTGCAAGATCCAAGAGCTGTCACAAGAGACATGATTCTTTCTCTCTTTTAGTATGGTTATTGTGGTTCCTGTAATGCCTCTACCATTTCAAATGAAAGCACAGTAATTCTAAGGCTCCACACACTGACTATGCCTCTGTGGGACCAAACCTCAGATTTTTACCTCCTGCTGCTATTTTTGGAGGCACTCTGTGCTTATTACAATATTTTTTCCTTGCAAATTTATTGTATCACTGCCAAACCAGAAGTTAAAGAAGGAAGGAGTAAATAATACAGGATCTAAGACAGCCTCAATTCTTAAGAGTCAGAAAACAAGTTTTGTGTGGGATCTGGTCACCATTAGCCACTTACAGTGTGCATCTTCCTTAGAAAACTTGCTTTCGTCAGGATTTTGGAGGAGATTTTGCCAGCCAAAAGGGCAGTTCTTTTGTTCCTGGATGGTAAAAAAATATGCAGTTTTAGATTAGTAGCCAGGGAGACTCAGCTAAAGAGTCAGAGAAAAGAAGGTGGTTCTTCACACATGGATAGTAGATCCAAGGAGCTCCTTGCATTGAAGATGTAAAAAGTTTACACTCCTTCAAACGAGAGACAGGGCAGGTATTCAAAAGTGAGAGCTAGTGAGATGTACTTTACAGACAAATTACACAAACTGTCAAAATTCTCTGAACTAGACTTTGGCTATTACACCTCTTGGATTCCAAACAGCTAAATTTTTCTAAATCTCAGAAGATTACATCCATGCACTTTGAAGCTTTTTTGTTTTAGAGAAATTTAAGCATAGCTAAGAATCTAAATGATCTATTTTGACACAGCTGTCATCTTTGCAGGATACAATTTTTTGGTTCAGAAAGTGTGTTTGCAGAATGGTTGCCATTCAGAAAGAAATAGCAGTTTATTAAAAAAGTCGCGTAAATTCAGTCCTGCAGGCAATAAATAAGTCTTTGGCATATTAGGGTCCTCAGAAAGATTTCTGAAATGAAGCTATCTTAGAATGTGGGATCATATTCCAGCATACCAAGAAAGTGTGAAAATATTTTTATATCAACAAGAAGAGCAATGAAAATATTATGTTGGAAAAATGCAGTGTTAAAAAAAAGCTAAAACATTATAGTAGACTAATTTCACATGTGTGATTACACGAATGACTACAAAAACGGGATGGCTTTCTCCCGATCAAACTCTGTTTCTAAGTACTTGCAGCCCTAGACAACAGAAAATAAAAATCAACAGAGATCTGAAAAATAAAATCATGCCAGATTTCTTTATTCCTTGCTTGTGGCTCATTACTGGATGTAGCATCAATATCATTTTGTAAAATCTTTTTGGACTGAGTCTGGGGGGGGTTCTTCTCTGTTTCCCACCCTCTGACAAATACAAACATTTTGCAGCTAGTCTCACATCCTATCTTTCAGATTCCCAGCTCTCTAAATCCCACGTTTCTGATTTAGTAAATGCATCTGCTACAGGAGCTGATACAAGTAGCTGGAACCTCTTTTCTTCCTCTATAATCTAATGCACTTAGTGAGCCAATGAATATGTGCGAAAGGAGGGGCTTTCTGGCTAAGGGACTCCTTGCAGGGGAACAGCTGTTACAACAGCAAAACCTTAACCGAAGCCAGGCAAACACACTCACTCGCATCTCTCAGTGGCTTTGTGCATCTAGGTCTGGAAAGACAACTCCCCCCTCCTCTTCCTCACTCTGCAAAAAGTGAGCAAACTAGCACAGAGAAACTTAAAGGAGACCGGATTGCGGTTTTGAAACATTTCAGAAAGTCCAGTAATGGCCTGGATCAGCAACTTCTCCTGGTTTAATCACTTTGCTCTACATGAAGAACGTTTCAGGAGGTACTTCAACAGCACTGAGGATTACTTAGCTTTCCTATGTGGGCCCAGACGGAGCCATCTGTTCTTGCCCATGGCTTTGGTGTACACCCTGATCTTTGTTGTTGGGGTGGTAGGCAACTTCTTAGTTTGCCTGGTAATCCTCAAGCACCGGAACATGAAGACCCCGACCAACTACTATCTCTTCAGCCTCGCCATCTCAGACCTGCTTGTGCTGCTTTTTGGGATGCCACTGGAAGTCTACGAGATGTGGAGCAACTATCCCTTCTTGTTTGGGCCCATAGGCTGCTATTTCAAGACGGCGCTCTTTGAGACGGTGTGTTTTGCCTCCATCCTCAGTGTGACCACAGTCAGCGTGGAGAGATACATTGCCATCCTCCATCCTTTTCGTGCCAAGCTGGAGAGCACCCGCAAGCGTGCCCTGAGGACCATTGTACTGCTCTGGATCCTCTCTGTCCTCTTTGCCCTCCCCAATACAGGCACCCACGGCATCATGCTGCAGTATTTCCCCAATGGCACCCTGGTCCCTGGCTCTGCTACCTGCACTGTGGTCATGCCCATGTGGATCTACAACTGCATTGTCCAGATTACTTCCTTTCTCTTCTATGTGCTGCCCATGGGGGTAATCAGTGTGCTGTACTATCTGATGGGGCTAAGAGTAAGTCTTACTCCAACTGTGCTCTGTGTTTCCGTAGCTCATTCTGTGTTTGTGTTTGTATGTGTCTTTTAAGTGATTTCACCTTTTTCTTCCCCATCTGTTTTCACCTTCAAAAAGCAAAAGTATTTCAAACCTCTGAAAAACAGTGGATCCAACTCCTTCTTTGGTGTAATCCCATTCTCAAATTAATATAGTTATGTTGGGTAATAATTTACTCCCATCTTTTTTAAAAAACTTACCATCACTGCTGCTCACATTTGAATGTTACTTAAACATCTAAGTTTGTAGATTGATTCCAGCTTCTCAGAGATTTGCACTTTTGCAGTAGGAACTAGAACAAAATAGACCAAAAGCAAAATGTGAAAAGACTAAAAAGAAGCAGGCTAGTGATTGAATCTTGTGTATTATTTGTTTCTCCTCTTCCTGTGACTGTGGAATTTTCTACTTCCCTGCAAGTGGTGATAATATTCAGTTGTTTAAACTCACAAAGATGTCATAAAGTGAAATGAATTGCTGCAGCTAACAAATTCGGCAATCGTTTCTTTATATAACTAGGGCATAATTTCACCATCGATTAAGGCTACCTTAGAGTTCGTATTCATTCTCTCTACAGAAAGTGAGACTAGTTTTTCCAAGTATTCATCACTTAAATATGTAGATAAAACAATCAGATTTGCAGTATTATAAAGCTATGTAGCACAGCACTGAAATGCACTGCTAATCATAGAGAATCAATAACGGTTCTTATCATCTTTTGAAAATATAAATCCTATCTCATTGCACTGAATATAACTTGGAAGTTTAAAAGGCTGTGTCTGATCATACAGCAAGAAAGGGATGCAATACGCTCGTAGAGACGAGTGAACTTACTGAATAACATGCAAGAAATACAATCAAATCTGTGCTGGTGTATATATGATTTTGTTTTGCTGTCTGATATTTGCTGTTATCTGAAACTATGCAGAAGTAATTTTTTCCTTACGCAAAGCCACAAGGATTAACTGTCAGAAATTCATAGCACACAGTAGATCTTTGAATTAATGAATGGGTTAAATTATCCCCACAGCCCAGCAGCTGTTGTGAGGTCTTTAAATAGTTTCACCAAAAATTTTGCAAAATAAGATCTGGAGGGAGGAAAAAATGCTGTTTAAAGAAGAAAGAGAAACCCTCAAACTAAACTAAAAGAAGTCTTGAAGAGTGCAGTAGCATCTGTTTGTGGCAGCAGATATTCCCAATCCCCATCCCAGGTACCAGAAGTGGGCTGCATCTCTGGGACTTCTGTAGATTCACAGATATGTTCAAGCTGTCTTTCCTAAAGGCTGCAATGTTCATTGTTTCTGTATCTGTTTTTCTGTATATCCAACTGAGACTTCCAAAAGATGAACATGACCCATCCTGGGTGTATCTGCATTGCGCTCAAAATAACACAAATGCAAGATAGATTCATTTTTCAACAGAAATGATTGAAGAATAGTGTGTATATATAATTTTTCAAGAGAAAGCATTTTTAATATACTCACAGAGGATGAAATTTATGAAGCTTCAGCAACACTGCAGAGTCTCCTGAGTGCTATGTATTGCTCATAGACTGTAGTGGAAAAGCTCATAGTTGATCCAAAAGCTATACAACAGCTCAAATTCAACAAACAGAAGCATAGACTTTCCAAGTCCAGGTTTTGTGGAAAGGCGTTTCCTCACCAAAGTTTCTCCCTCGGTCTTTGCCAGTGTTCAGGAGAGCCTGAGGATGCAGTACAGAAGGAAGAACATGTGACATATTAAGCAGCTGTGAGAGGACAGCAAACATTGGTCATATGGTAGCTGAGTTCATTTTTAATTTTATTTCTTGAAAAAAGGAAAAAAAATATATTTGTCTTTCTCACTATGAAATTCATGGCCAGCAGAGCCTTCAGGTTGATTACCTCAAGGCCAATTAGCTCATGATCTACTAGGATATAGCTTTTAAGTTTTGATGGTTGAATACTACAATGATATAGTTGTAGTAACCAACAATATGGTCAGTAGAAAGTTCCATGGTCAGTGTAAAGAAGAGAACATTAATGATTACACTGCAGTCTCATTTTATATGATTGTGGAATCTCCCTGCTGCCTCTTTCATGAGGTCTTCATCATAAGTGCCTTTAGGACCAATCCCTAAATCAGCCAGACTCTTCTTTAAGTCCAGTTCAGCTGTTGGGCTACTGATTGCAATCTATAGCCAAAAAGCTGAGGAGGAAGAGGAGAGGGAGAAAATGGCTTCTTGTGGAAGGTTGTCCCTGCAGCACTGATAGAGGTGGGGTGGCATTAATTGGGAAGAAGTCTGCATTGCAGCAGGATTCAGTGCAGGTTCCCTGTCCATTTTCTCCAAACTGATTTCTCAAAGACACCAGGATAGGTGGCTATCACTGGCTATTTAAAAGTCAGATTTTGTTTAACCAGGATTTTTGGTAATGGATGAAGAGATTGGAGAGTCCAGAGACTAATTATCTCGCCTACTTCAGACATGTATGAGGGGATCTAGATGATCAGATGGGATGACATTAACCTCACCTGGTATGATTTTTCTGTTAAGAGTCCAATATTTCTCTTAGTGTCTTTTTTCATCAGTAACACATTGGACATGCTGATGATTTTGATTTCAACTATCTTTGAATCAGGACAATTTATTCTTGCCAATTTACAGCTGGTCCAGATTTTCTCATCAGAATCTATTTTGCCTCCTAAGTAAGGCAGTTGTTAAAACCAAAATTGTCTGTGGACAGTTGGCTGTCTGACTCATTTTTGCAGAGACCAGCACACTCTGGAAGGGTCTGTCCTCTCTCCAAGAAGGTTGTCCTGCGAACTTTGTACCCACTAATGAATTTGTGATCCCATTTGTGATGGGAGTTTGCCTGGGGATAGGTGAAGCCCTAATTTTACTCTGCCTTTTGATTTCTGGTATAAAATGCTGTAGCTAATAAAGATGTGGGGAGTAAATCCAATTTTCAGCTTCTTGCTCCAGAGACTTTTAATTCTCTTGCAGTGAATAGGTAATGTTCATCTCCAGGCACCCCTACATAACCTCATACATTCACAGTGATGTAAAACTAACCACTACCTTGGCTGGAGATCTCCCTCTGGCAAACCATTGGCTGAACTCAAGTTACAACCTTCGCCGTGGACTCATTTCTTTTTTTTTTTTTTTTATTCCCCTTTGTCATAACTCATTATTTTATTAAATTGAAACTACTGAGTTATTTTTACTAGTTACAAACCCATTTATTGTCACTTGAGGCTAAAGAGGAACCTTATAGCATCATCAAAATGACAGGAGGAAGGTGAAAAATATACATGTGTCTCTAGTTTATTACAGCACCAGAGCACTGTATTCTCTGAGGCTTTGGAATAGATTACTGTTGAAACTGAAAACCACTGAAGGGAAACTAGAGATTTTAATCAATCTGAGCAGACATCTATTGCTAGAGGTATTATATCTTCCTTAAGCAGCTGTGGCTATGACTAAAAGTTAGAAAGGGAATTATGTTAAACGTGGGAGGCTGAATTGCACTATAATTGAATATAATTCGATTTACATGTGTTTCCCCTTTATGGGTTTTATGCATAAATAGAACACTGAAAGAAGGTCTCATTCGATCATCCTTACAGAAAAATATTGTTAATCAGAAATCAGGAAGCAAAGTCACAGTGTAAAAGACAAAAGAAAATGGCACAACTAGCATGTTTTCATAATGATTCCTATCTTTTCCCTCATTTGTGATATTCTTGCCCATGCAATTAAAAAGTTTTTTTCCAGTTTCATTTGTATAAAGTATCACTCCAAATCTGTTGGTTAATCAGAAATTCCCACTTCAGGAAGCTGGGTCCAATTATGCACTCTCCATAGACGATTACTGATTGTCCTGAGTATCTAACCCTGTTGATTTTTTTTTACCATCAGCAAAGCACCAGTTCTCTCACCATAAGCATATTGGGGAAGCATTTCAGGGAGGATCAGATTATTATTCTTTATGTCCATTATTTAGAAGTCCAGGAAAAACTACTTGTGAAAGAAAAAAAAAAAGCCTTGAGCAGCATGTGGCTCAATCTGTGCATATCAGGCACACTGGCTATCTGCAAGAGAACATACATGGGTTTTGCTCATTAGATGGATTGAATATCAATTAGTCCAAACACTCAGGGCATGAAATGAGCTGCCTTGAATTTGACAGGAATTTTTCCAGTGATTACAGCTGTGTTTCACTGAGGCCTCTCTGTGTATTTTTTGGATCATTGGTTTGGGCTTAATTGGGGGGAACCTTTTTTAGGAAAACAAACAAACAAACACACACACAATATTTTGCTAGAAAATAAAATAATGCCTAGCAAAATATTGTTGAAATTGAACACAAACTGTGAAAAAAATATTGACTTATTGAGAAAGGACAAGTGGGAAACTGAAATATAAATTTGCTGTAAATATACAGTTCCAGATGGATAAAATCTGCAGATAATTTTGAGCCTAAAGTTTTCAATGTTCCCCTAGACTAAAACTAAAATTTAAATGTAGATCTTTTTCAGTGAGTCTTGAGTAACCCCAAATTTTGCTTTCTGAAACTACATCTATCAAAATAGTAAACAGGCTATGTCAGGTGGGGATGTTATCTCCTGTCTTAGCTCTCCTTCGGTTTCCCTCCTTTTGCCAGTTGAAAGGAGATAAATCTTTGGAAGTGGAGGAAATGGCTGTGAATGTTCAGAGACCATCCAGGAAATCAGTCACCAAGATGTTGTGTAAGTAGTGAATTCTTCTGTCTTTTATTGACCATGAACAAGAGGGTGACCAGTTCCTGAAAGGCATCAAGAAAATTCACCAGATACAAAAGTTATGAGACAACTAACTGAGATTAAAAAAAAAAAAAAAAAAGCCTTATTGGTGTTTTATCTGGACTTACATAGCATGGGAGTGAAACATCATGACTAACTATCAAATGAATTAGATGGCAAATTTAACTCCCCAGTACAAGAGGAGGCTCAATCATATGTGGCAGATGCTTGCATGGCAACTGTCTAGTATCCCTCACTCACTCCTGCAGACGTCTAGGGAGCATTCCTCTTTTTCAGAGTGTAGATTTCATGTTTTGTACATCTTAAAGAAGTGTGTACCTCTGTTTTGCATCACACCATGAGCTCTGCTCATGAGCAGGAAGATCCTGCCAAGCCACATACATCACCTACTGCTGGCTTAACCACTTAGACTTTCACAAGAAAAAATAGGACCTAGGCAGACGTGCTTATAGCATAGCGTTGAGGAGAATTTATGCTCCAACCACTCTGAAAGCATTCACATAATTTGCCAATTTAGGGTTGTCTTTAACGATCACCTTGTTACTGAGATGATGTTTATGTAGGAAATATAAATCACCTTCAATATTTCCTGCAACAACATTATTCTTTTAGGCAGTTAAGTCACCTTCTGAACTAGTAAATTGTACTTTGAAGTCAACCTCATTTTCTGTGGCCCATGACTGTGACCACAAATGTTCATGGGACCCAAGTCTGGAATACTGAACTCTGCACTCAGATGGATCTATCATCAGTGGGTGAATCCTTTGGTCTTAACCTGCTTTGTGATGTATGAATAGTGTGCAGACAAAATTAAGTCCAAGGCACAATACAGTCAGTGCATCCCAGATACCACAGATGAATCCAGGTGTCTCACTGGCAGTGTCTTCATTGGACTTCATACATACCACATGACCTGATAGCTGCCTACTGTTTGAATGTCATTGTGTGTGCATGCATTGAGTTGTCAAACACAGAAAACAGTGGAAAGTTGTAGCTGGGCTTTTAGCTTTTAGCTGGGCAATGTTCTTTTGTGAGCACTGCAGAAAGACAGAAAGGGTAGCAAAAGTTTTGAAACAACGAATATTTGTATATTTGGGTTCTCCTCCAGCATTTTGAACTATCTCTACTCTGCAGGCAAGTGAACCATATCCTTCTGTAACAGACCTGTTTTTCTTCTCCCCTTTCTCCATGCTAGTTGTCCTTGTGATGGTTTTTGCTATCTGCTGGGCTCCATTCCATATAGATAGACTCTTCTTCAGCTTTGTTGTGGAATGGACTGAACCTCTGGCTAATATATTCAACTTAATTCACGTGGTGTCAGGTAAAGCTTTCTTCTTCCACTTGTACGTATTTGTAAGTATTTGAGAGTGGCTTACTTGAAATATGTAGTCATTTATTGCATAGGTGACATGAGACATGCATAGAAAGCCTTCTTGGCATTTGGTACACAGTGATGAGAATTGTGCCTTAAATAAAAACTGCATGCAAGTTTCTGCAGCTTTCAAGATCTAGGCATATTGTCCAATAGAGTTTTCTGAATATACATAAAAAATAGAAAAGCAAAACAAAACAAAACAAAAGGATATCTTTTATCATTACCAGCTATTTTTCCTTCTTGGAAATGCTCAGAAATGAAGGCTGCTATCATTCATCTGCTTTTAATGAATATGCAGCAGCAGACATCATTCTCCAGAGGGTCTCTCAGGCAAACCAGAAACCTTACCAAATGGCAAGGCAAAAGACTTACACACTGCTCCGAATTGGGTGATATAATCAAATGTTTATAACCCCGCCAACCATAAAATGAAGCCTTTTTCAAGGAGGAATCTTATTTTCAGTCTACCATGGGAAAACAGTGAAGGTGGCTGCTAGGCAGCTCAGACAGATGCAATCTCATGCAATTGTCCTGGTGTGTTGTAAGAAATTAGCTCCCCTCAGCTGGAAGTTATCCTCTGAGAGCTTTGATGGGGGCACCAGCTGTGCAAATCCTGCTGTGGAGATCAGGACGGTGCTGGAGGCAGGTCAGTACAGCTTAAGAGAGAGATGTTTCCTGAACAGCTGGAGATAGTGAGCTCCAGTTAATACTCTCTCCCACTTTCTTTGCTCCCTGTGCTGCAGTTCCAGAGCTCGCCTTGGTGAGACATCCCTCTGCCTATTCCAGGAAGGCATCAGGCAGAGCTCTGCTGTTACTGTCTACACCCTTGCACCTGAGCTAGGTGGAGCAGTGTAGGAAACAAAGAGTTTTTCCTCTTCTGACATCATTTCACACACAAATGAGGTCTCTCTCTCTCCTTTCCCTCACCTTTGTTCTCCTAGGTGTTTTCTTCTATCTGAGCTCTGCTGTGAACCCCATCATTTACAATCTGTTATCCCAGCGCTTCAGGGTGGCCTTCCTCAGTGTGATTTCTCCTTGCTGCAAGGACTGGGCCCCTAAACATCCCACTAGCAAGATTCCTGCACAACAGAGCATCTTTGTGGTTGAGGACCACAATCTCATGGACTCTGCTGAAGATACAAGTCTCCCTGGCACCCACAGGACATCTGTCAGCAGTTCTCAGCTCTCCACTGGTCTGTGACTTTCCTTGTTCTGGTCCAGGTGAGAGAGAAATGAAAGAAAATGACTTTAAGAAAAGAGAAGAGACTCTCCTAAAAGATGGACTTCAGGAAGAAGAGCTCACAGATGTGTCTTTTTGAATGAATAAAGGAGGAGACTGTAATTAGCTGAGAGACAGGAGACTGTAAGGACTGAAAAGCATTGTACTACTCACAAGTTAATAGGAGAGCTGGAAATCTCAGTTTACTGGCTGCCAAATGATGCTAGAAAGGAGCTACTTTACAAAAATAAGACACACTCCCAATGGCACCAGCACTGGAGAGAGACATGGCTTATCCAAATGTTAACGAATGGCTTTTTGTGCACCAGCCTAAATGTCAGTTTACTTAGTTTCAAATGGGGCAACTTGCTGCACAAGGCTGCACTTCTAGCTTCCAGCAAGCCAGCCTCACTTCTCTCCCCTACGATCTTCTGGAGGTGCAGCTTTTGCAATCCTCTCTTGGCAACCTGAGCAAGTAGGCACGAAAAAGAGCAGCTTTCAGTTGGGCTGAAGAACATCAGACACCAGCAATAGCTATTTCTGGCCCAGAGGAACCAGGGAGCCAGTAATTATGAAAAGGAAACTTTTGCTTTCTGAGCTAGATGAAGATTCGGGTGCAGGATGGTGATTAATGCCTTGAATCACTTTGTCAAAAAATCTACCCTCTAGTGGATTGTTTTTAACAGGTCACAACATTACTATCATATCTCTTCACACTATGTCTGACACTATCACAGTGTTACTGGTGTGGCTCCTTTGCCCAAAATGCAGCTCGTGGAGGACATCTACCCAGGGAACATGAAATGTCTACAGTCTTTGCAGGCTTGTCCTGTGCATCGAACAATTTCATTTTTGCCCATCTGCCTGAACTGTGCCTGACCATGTACAAATGAACTATGGTAGGTTACTGCTATGTCCTGTGTGCTGTAGTTTACAACAGCTTCTTATTATTGCTTAAATTTCAGATACTGAAGTGTTGCCTGTGCCACTGAAGCCCTGTGGTCATACCAGGTGGATTGCAGGACTCAGAAAACTAAATGGGGCTGGCAACCACTAGGAAACAGGCAGGAAACCATTCACAGAGGAATTGGGACAAACCTGAAGCATCGGAGAAGTTGATACAAAGGTAATAAAGAGGAGAGCTTTGTAGTGATTTTGCATCTACTGAACTCGGATTTGACCACAAAGCACAATATAAGGTCTGGGAAACTCTCCTGCATCACAGTCATGCAAACAAACCCCCAAGGCAGCACACTTACATCTGAGGGGATGAGTTCCTGGGTTCCACCGACTGCAAGGTCGGTGGAACAGAGTTTTGTAACGGGAGAACAGGCTGAATCCATTACATACAGAGAAATTTATAAGCCTCTGTGACTCAAGTTTCAAAGCCTGCTTGTGTTTCAGAGAAATGCCTCCCTCGTGCATCATGACGCAGGGCTAGGTTTAACCACCGCACGGGCTCAGGCTCGGCACACACTGCCTCAAAAAATCATCCAATGTGTGTCATCAAGGGGCTGGGATTTACTTACATAGTGAGAGTACAGAGAGTTATCATAACGAATAAGAACATTAGTTCCTAAAAGATTATACACTGTATGCATAAAGGCTTATTCCAGTCTGGTCACTGGGGAGACAAATGACATTTCCTACCACAGGAGGAATGGATTATCGCCCTGATAAAATTGGCTCTTACCTTGTTTGCCCCAAAGTCTTCTGGTTTGCCTCTTGCTGTGGGACTCCAAGGTGATCCGAGACCTGAGGAGGTCACGGTAGCTAGTGAGCCACCTTTTCCTGTAGCACAGGGGAACTTTAGACCATGTTTTCTGTCAAACCCATTTTTCCAGCTGCAATCTTGAGAAAAGAGCCAAGGAAAGTGTAACAGATGCACACAAGGCCCTGGAGAGAAAAGGCAATTGCTGCTCCCTGAAGACTCAGCTGAAATACTTTGCCACCCCCAAGTGGACACTTAGAATTTTATCAGTGATGTTTACATTTCTAGCCAGTTTTGTATTATCATTTTTCCCTCCACCAGACATTAAAGTGTTATGTCCCTCTGCTCATGCCATGCCAGTGGTGCCTTGCTGCCTGTGAGCTGCCCAGGTCCTCATTCTCCCACCCTGTGCTGGGAACTGAGCTCTGTGCTCCCAACAAGGAGCTGGGGACCACCTGGGCAGCCCCAGGCTGCATGGGATTTCATCCCTCAGCCTGTGCCTCAAGGTGCAACTCTCAAACCAAGCCCAAACCTTATCCTCTTTATCCCAGCTATGAGCCACTGAAAATGTGTCTCCTCCACTATCCAAGACACCCAGCCAAAGCAGTGAGAAGACAGTATAGTTTGACATACACACCCACCATATGATGGAGACATTCCACTGCAAGATTTTGTGGCTGTGTGGATGCATCTTAAGCATTTAGGACCAGACAGTGTCTTGTGTTGGTGCACAGAGGGAGATCCATGAGTGGAGCTGCTTTCTTCTCCTCTCTTCGTGGAAGAATTGCAACCCTGGCTGCAAAGCTCAACATTGTTAAATGCATCTCCTTTCCTTCAGATGAGCAGTCAAAGTTGGGATCACACACGCTATAGGGTGAAGGTTTTGTGTGATCTTAAACAAAACAGCCAGATTTTTGTTTCTAGGGAAGACAAAGGGTTTTGTGAGGAAGGGGAAGTGGTGGGGGACAAAAAAGTGTGCACAAATGGGGAAATTTTAGAAGAGACATAGTGAGAAGCAAATGACTGGGAACTCACCTCCAGTTCTAAACTAATTTTTTTTTTTTCTTATCCTAAAAGCAGGTTTTATCACATTTAATTTGGTATCAGTCAAAAGAAGTGACACTCACAACCAAAAATTACTAACTTTTTTAGGCCAAATATCCAAAGCAAAACTGAAAACATTTAGTTTTGCACCGAATCAAACCTTCTGTGAAAGTGGTATTTGGACAGACATGTCAAAATTAATAAAAAGTCTGCTAAAAAGAAAATAAATACAGTGAAAAAAAAAGTAAAGATGTGGGCTGGCTTGAGGTTGAGTTCTCCAAGTTACAGCTGTGTGACAGCAAAGCTCAGTACCCCCTTGTCCCTGACTGGGGACCTCTAGAAGGAAGTAGATGCACTTTGTCCCTAAAAAGAAAAACCCACTCGAGGTTTTTCTTCCCAAAAAGGTCATTGCTTGAGTTATTTATCACTCTGCTCTGATATTTACCTGGCTGAATTTTGGAAGCTCGATCCAAACATGAAAACGCTGGGAAGGTACATAGAGACATCATGAAAGCCCATAATTCCTTTATTTATACCTTTAGCAGCTTTCATAGCCAAATGCTGACAAATGTTGGCAACAAGAAAAATTCCTGTTGCAAGAAAACGGAGAACTACTGACTTTATCCCAAAATGTCTAGTGTGATAAAAATGTGTTTATTTGAAATCAAATGTGACTTTCTAGACAGAACTGTCTATTGATTTATTTCTCTGCTTTTGTTTCCCTCTGGGAAACATGAAACTCTGTGAGCAGAAAGCATGGAATTCAGGGGCAATGCTCCAGTACTATGAGCAAACATGGACAGTATGAAATGTGTTGCAAGGAAGCAGTTAAAGGAGAGAAGAATCATTTACATTGACAATGAGTGATACTCAGATCTAATGCCAGGTTCAGTACTGGAAAAAACATCATGACAGCAAGTGGATAATTCTGTTAAGTTTATATGAAGAGTTTTTTGACACTGCTGTATTTTGAAGTGTTTAAACCATGGCTTATCAGTAAAATTAAATGCACACTTCAGCTGTGGAGTTGGTTATACATACCTGTGTGTCACACGAAAATAAATATAGTCATCTCTCTTCCTATGTTTGTTCCATCCTCCAGCAATCCTTGTGCTTCTTGTTTCTCCCTCTGATTTCACATGAGCAGCAGAAATGGCGATTCCTTGGATGTTCAGCCAGCACTCAGTGCAGGAAATACTATAAATCATGGTACTTTTTTTAAAAATGCAGAATATTTCACCTGTTTTATATGCATGAAAATTCAGCACAAATCCCAGTGTGGTTTGTTGCATCCAAGTGCTCTGCACAACCGCTTCTCCAAGGGAGGAGGTTAAAATCTCTGCAAAATGGTTGTCATAGGCAAGAGAAGGTCTCAAAGTAAAAAGTGCAGTTTCTCAGGCTGTGTAACAGCTAGGTCTGCTCTCCCTATCTCTTTTTCTACAGTCATTTGCCTCAATTTCTCTGCTATTAATTGTGACACTTGCTATGTTTTTTCCCCACTGAGGTTTTCTGTTCCACAAACTAGCAAATCTATAGCAAATTGCCAAGCTGTAGGATTTCCATATCGAATGGATATTAAAGTAAGGATAAATATAGTGATGAAAACAGAATAATAATGTGGACTTTTTCTTTCTATATTAAACTGAGGAGGAATAACGGGAAAGAACAAGAAATCAAACAACCAGCTACTCTTGCAAGGATTAAAAGTTGGGTTTAGAATTTGGTCCAAGCTGATACAATGGTAGCAAATGTCCTTCAAGTGAGTTGGAGGAAAAAAGAGTTTGAAAAGAAACTGCAGAGAATTGTCCAATTTGAGCCTTGAAGATTCTGCTTTTGAATAAATAAACACTTTTGAGGTCGTTGGGGTACATGACATGCCATAAAGGCTCATGCACTAGAAGTCAGTGACCATCTTGTGTATGATTCATGATTGGTTTCTCTGACATGGAAAAAGGAGTGTGTCCTGCATAAAATTAGAATGGACCAGAATGTAAGAACCTCATCTCACCAGAAGTGGAAGACTTTCTGTTACTGTCTAGACTTTGTGAAACCCTGAAAAGTTGCAGCTGTTGTTTTCAAGGCAATTTATCTTAAATCCACTTAATTTTTAAAGAAGGATTAATTTTAGGAGTATGGGAGCTGCTGGAATAATTTTATTCCCACTGGGATAGCTAATTCATTAATGAAGTACTGAAGTCATTATTGTAAAAGCCTAAATAACTTTTTCTCCATGTATCCTTAGCTTATACCATGTTGTGAAATGCAGTGAAGTTCCTTCTAGAGGAACAGACTTTTGTTTGCCTTATTGGCTAGAAGTGGGTTTTCCAAAAAGACTCAGAAGTCTACAATACGAACAGATCCATCAGAAGAAATCTGGATTCCTTTTATAGTAAAAAGAGGGAAAAAAAAAAAAGCTGTACTAAAATCAATTTATCTGATTTATTTCAGTCATCTACCTTAGGTGTTTTACAGGTACTTTTTATGCATATCTTCTACAGTTGAAAAACAAAGCTAGGCAGGTAGGTGCAAAGTCACCTTGAGATGCTTTATGTTCTTTGTTGATGTCCTTTGTTGCAGAACAGGAATGTTTGTCAGTCCCTTTCAATTTGTTTCATTTCTTTAGAATCCAAGAGACCCCCTTAGAAATGACACACTATGAAAATCATGCTCCAAACAAGCAAAATAAATAGCTAACAACTAACTCGCTCTGAAACACTAGGAGAACAGCATCCTCAGGGGCTCACCTACCATTTTGTTCATTGATCTGTGGCTGGTGTCTCTGGAGCACGTGGACCATGTTCTCACAAGGTGGGGAAATTCAAACAAAGATTGTAGCTTGTAGGGTTTGCAGCATTTGTTTGCCATCTTGCAGTTGTCCTTCCCTTACTTCTACTGGAGCTGGTGAGGGCAGGAAAGATATCTGTCCTGCCACAAAATGTGCTAAATGGCCACTTATACTCAATGAAAAGGTTCCAAAGATAAGTTTTTTCATGCTGCTGTTGACTGCAGTGCAGGTGGGTTGGGCAGCACCAAGCAACTGCAGCAAAAAACTAGAATGTCACAGTTTTGGGAAACAGAAGAACTCCCCAGCCTTTCCGTGAGGAATGAAATAAAACACCAATGCAGGAACTTGGAGGTATAGTTACTGTTTATTTAGCCACATACAGACTGGAGTTTCTGTTAGTTGGCTTGGTGCTAGGGAAATACTACAAGTAGTGGGGTTTTTTGAATATGAACAAACTTGGTTAATGCCACAAACCTCAGCTTCCCCCAGTCCCTGCACCACTGTTTCCTCCCAGCTCAAGTTATCTGCTCCTGCAGAAAAACAGACCACAGATATAGCAACATACATAAATTTACATTACAGTAGCAATGACAGGACCCTCCACTGGGACTACTTCGAAGTAACCATCTATCTCCATGCTCTTAGCCTAAAGTAATGCAAATCAGTTTGTGTTCCTGCATGCAGCAAAGATGAAGAGGCAGTTGACATCAGTCCAATCACATCTAGTTTTCTTACGTATCTCAGCCCCAAGATGAGGGGCTGAGTTGTGTGGAGTGCTCTCTCTCTGCATATAACAAGAAATTTTCTCTAAGTTGGGGCTGACATGACAACCCACCAATTCCCAGTAAACCTGCTACATTACTCCAAGAGGCAGCAGTGACTGTCATCCATGATTCAGCCTTAGCACACTCCAATTTTTTTTACAGTGTCTCTTGCATTGACAAGCAAGGAGTATTCATATAAGTGTTAACTTCAATTTGGTCACTTCAGGTCTCATTTCTTCCCCTATCTCCCCTCCCATGAGGAACAGTTATATTGAAGAATCATTTCTTCCCCCATCTACCTCATCTTTTCACTGCTAAGAAATTCCACTGAGGACTGAGTCTTTTCCCTGCAACTTTATTTGCCAGCTGTAGGGTTTTCACACCATATTTGTATTCCAGTCCCGATTTCAATTACCTGGCTAACCTTTTCAATTTTCACAGACTGAGAATCAGAAAACAGCAGGTCCTTTATTACAACTCATGCTGGCAGGGAATGTTCCACCCCCTCTTCCCTCACCTATATTTGCAGGAAAGCTCTATCAAATTCAAACAAACTCATTGATCATAACTTGTCTATTTACTTATGCTTTGCTGACTGTTAAGTATTCTGGTCCTTTCTGCAGATGTGTTTTCAATCCTCCTTCAATCCTACTCTTGAATGGGCTATTTTTTATATAATTTCTAAAAGTCATGGAGAAATAATCTTCAGCCTTCACCCTGGTGCTTGACTCCAGTGAGAACTCTCATCAGATTCAAATACTGGGGAAGGTAAAAGCCTTGTGCTTCAAGAGGGATTATTTGCTGATCTTTGATAAGCAAGGCATGGTGATAGCCAGTCCCAGGCTCAAAGCATTGGAGAGGTTCCCTCAGACTAGAAGGCAAATCTGGCATAGACACCACCCTGCTGATCCCAAAGCCACTGCTCTGCCACTAAACTGCACTGCCCACAGCTGTTACTTTCAAAACAAAACTTTTTGCTCTCCCTTTTCGTCTCTCTCAGTTCTCCAAGTCATAACCCTCCTATCTCAGTGGCCAGACCAACCCAAACAACCACACTCCTTCATTCTTTTGACCTCTCAATATAGCAATCATTTCCATGCCTGTGCTCTGTCTGCCCCATTACTCAGACATCCTAAAAATGGTTTATTTGACTGGGGGTAGGGGGGATTTAGTGCAATAGATCTGTTCCTTAGCAACTTCTTACCCTCATTCTTAATCTTCTTTTGTCATTTCCAGCTCCTTATCTTTGCCCATGTTCAACTTCAAATTAACTTAATTACAGATTTCATATCCCTCTAAACCAGAAGGGGTACTTGTAGAACATCCTTCCAGTCAAGAGTAAATGAGGGCCTTGGCCTATGCTGAGTAGGCTCTAGAAAAGGCAGCTCAGATGAGTCTGTCCTTCTCCCTCCAGAGACCTCTCCCAATTGCTCATAGCTTCTGCTGTTCCTTTGAGTTGCTTTTTAAGTGAGTCATTTTGTCTATCCATTTTGAAGCTCACCTAGGTTCATCACAACCACTGAGCTCCGCAATAAACATTTGTATCAACTGCCAGATGAATGCTTCTCTTACGTAGATGCCAAGGGTACTGAGATCTTTACACAATATTCAGATAGATGGTAAGTCTAGGAATCTGACCTGTGTGCAAATCTAAACCTGAGTCATACTGAGTCTGAACACTGGATATACTCAGTCCAGGATGCCCTCCTATTACTGCCATATTTTGTAGGCTAAAGATCTCTCTTAATTAGTGCAGCTCAGGTTGCCCAGAAGTCATATACTGATGATAGCTCTCTCCTTGAAAATCAAACTGAGATAAAAATGCACTAACTGGACTAGATCCAGAGCAGCCCCTCATACCTCATCCTCTCCTTAGGTGGCAACAACTGATTTACTTTGGAAATAAGGAGCAGGATCTATCTCCAGCAGTTGATGGGTTTCACCTTTTAGTAGGTAAGGTTGCACTGCTGTGGCTTACCTTTCACAAAAGTTCTCCACTGGCAGAGGAAATATCTTCTTTCTGCTGGAAGTCAAGTAACTGCTAGCCAGCCAGGACACCTCTTCTTAAGTCCATCACGTTTTGTCATGGTGTCAGCGATTCCTCACTCGAAGTAGGATGCTGCTCTGAGAAGAATGAAGAGAGATCTATACTCACACAATGAGAAAAGAGTTGTGAAATAGCACCAATGAACAGACTTATGTTGAGGGCATATGAAATACTACAAAGCTGTCTAAAAACACAGAAAAGGAAGAACTAAACTCCCACCAGTGACATAAAAGGCAAAGACAGGGTTGTGGCAGTTGTGAGAAGTATCAGAGAGCTGTATTTCTACTGTCTGAAGAAGATGCCTGTGGTGTCTGTGAAGAAAGGAGAGCCCCCTAGGTAGATGGTTCCTCCTCATTTAGATGAGCACTTCTTCCCAGCTCTATGCTGCTCTGGAAAGTGGAACCACAGGTTAAACTGGGATGTGTCCCCTCTCATCCTACAAAAGTAGAATTCCAATTCATGTACATATACTTAGAATTAACTAACCTGAACACTGGTAACAGTACAGCTAGAGGACACTTTTCCTGACGCTCTGGTGACCGACCCATGCAGTTAATGGGAATGACACAAACTACTGTGAGGAAGCTATTACCACATGAACTGCAGTCAAGTTCCTAGTCCTGTACTTTCTGAGCAATAGAGCCTCATTCAGAGAGAAACTTCCTGTCCCAAAATCTTCAGGCTCTTTCCTTTCTCTGCTGCCCCTTGCTTGCTTATCTCTTTGCTGTCCCTCTCTGTAGGGAGAGAGGTCATAGGTCATTCCTTCCTGCATCACTAGGAGATTTTCAGAATTATCTATCTCAGTGTAACCACATTGCATTTATCAGCTCAGCAGGAGACTGTTCCCACAGTATCTTTTTGCCTGAAGAAAGCAAGGAGCAAATACCTGCCCTGAAATCTGAACTTGCAGCCTCTAATGATCATTTGTAAATATCTTACACAAATTTACAGGCCAACGACATTAGTCAGTTCCCACTGGAGGTCAGTCTTGTGCCATGAAAACCTGTGTGGGAAGTGAAGCAGTGGGGTGCCCTGAGATTTCCAGCAGCCTTAGGCTCTAAGCTTGCATGTGCAGCACACAAGATGCTCCAAGAGACAACCTGTTCCAGCTCCCTCAGTGCTGATTCATGATTTAGAGATTTTTCGTGTTCTCATTTCTTTTTGCCCTTGCTGAATAGCATCCAGGGGTCTGTTGCTGAATAAGTTCAGCAAGGGAGATGCCCGTGCTGTTCAATCCCTGTAGCGTAGGATCACAGAAAACCAGGATGCTCCTCAGGTCCAAGAAAACGTATGCAGTGGCACCACATAGCTGGGGAGTCAGGCCTGGCCTGCCCATCCAAGCTGACCTGAAAATTACTCTTCTTTCTGGGCAATTCTTTTGATTTTGTTGCAGGGGAATGGCATCATAATCAAACACAGATTGCACCCTGTGGATGACAGATCAAGATATTGATGCATGACCAACACAAGTCTATATATACCCAATCCAGAGCCGTAATCCTTGCTAGTGCCAGTAACTGAGATTTTCTACACTAAACCCCTTTCAAAGAGTCGCCTCCTCCTACTTCTTCTGTGAGATCCTTCAAGAAGGGCTTGAGAAATACTTGATGGGAAACAAAATCCTTCAGCTAAACATTCTGATAAAACAGATTTTTCTCCCACAAAAAAAATCTATGCTTTTACACAGGTGCCAGTGCACACTCAGCTCTTGCTCTACCAGGTGAAATCAGTCTTCGTAATTCATACATTTATAAAAAAAAAAAAATGCATCAGCATGGCTGACATAGAAAAAGGAGATTGAAGTGCTTCGTTGTGATCTCCTCGGGTGGCTATTCCACACATCAGACTGTAGCCCATATATTCCTTATTACACCTTCATGGTGATTTAATTCTTCTCTGTAGATCAAGATTGGCAGAGCTGTTCTCTCCAGTCGGGCCACATATGAAGCACTGGATACACATCGTCCACACACATTCACTAAAGCTCAAGAGTGAAATGCAGCCAGTATTGAACAAGCCCTCTGTTGGCTCCTTCTACAAGAAGCCTTAAGCATATATTTCTCCTGCTTTGCTGTAATAGATAGAGAGCCATTCCTTTTCTGCTGTTTTTTTAGCACAGCAATAGAAATATTGATCCCATCGTTGGCTTCTGTCCTGTGAATGATCACTTATCCCTTGGTGTCAAACAAGCTGTGATTATGCATTCTAAACCACCATGGAATCCCAAGAGGTCAAGGTACCTTCTGGTCTCTTACCTCTTACTCCCATTAGTGTTCCTGTCTGCAGGGCCTTGTGCACACCACATCTTTCCAGCAAGAGAAAGGCAATCTCCATCTCTCTGTCCTTTGTTGCTCATACTCACCTCCTGCCTCAAGGAACAGCAAAGTTCTTTCTGAAACCAGGCAGTTCTTAATAGGGACTGGAGCAAATGGGGAAAAAAGAGACAGGGTGGGGCCACTGCAATAACTCAGTATTATCGGCTCTCCATAATTTAGAAACAAGCCCACAGTATGGCCATGGCAACGGTGTCATTACTTGGAAGACATGACCCTAACCAGCCCAGGACCTTGTCAGTTCAGTGATGCACACAGAGAATCTGAAACCAGGCCAAAAAAGGGTAGGAACAGAGAAAAGAAGACTGTTGCCTTTGGCAGAGCCCATTTTTATGTTAGGTATCTTTGCAACAGCCCTTGGGTACTGCCATCTCCTTGAATATTAGAAACTGTGTTAGGAGCATAGGATGCACTCTTCTTAGGGTGATTCATATTGGCAAATTACATACCAATGAGCTTAGGCCAAGGGGATATTCACATCCATTGTTTTGCATATTAATCAGCTGTGCATGTAGAGGTGAAACAAGGTTAGAGAGGAAAGGAACACAAGCATCTGTCACTTTGCCTTCAGGATCTATCACTGCTCCTTCCTCTCAGAAGCCAGACATTTTCATTCTTTGTTTGTTTGTTTTAGGGATTTTTTTTTGTTGGTTTCTCCTCTCCTCCCCTATTCCCTTGCTGCAACATCTGTGATATTTACTACAGCGGGGAATGTAACATGTCTTCATCTGGCTGTTTTGGGAGCTTTTGGTCTATTACTACTTCTTATGGAGTATTTATTTTCTTATGAACATTTTGTACCTTCACAGATGGGACTGAACCACTTACCTCTATCAATAAATCACAGTAGCTAAGACCCTGGTTTATTGCCAGGCTGGACCAGCTGTGGAACTTCGCTGAAGACAAAAAGTTTGGACCAGGGATATATTCAGCAGTTCATATTTAAAGAAGAATTACAAGGAAAGGGAGAGTTTAGAAAGTATCCAAGTAAAAAGTAACTGTATGGAAGCAGGACAAAGCCTGGTCTCTGTGAGCAGGACCTGGCTCATTTATTCCATTGATCTGCCCAGCTCATTTCAGAGTCAAGATTTGCTCAGCCTTCTCTCTTTCTCTTTCTCTCCATGCCCCAGCTGCCCTTTCTCTCCAATGCTGCAGGCTAAGTCCTGTTCATGACCCAGTGACGAACTTCTGTCCTTGGCATAGCTAGATAAAGAAATTCCTTTGCTGAAATACTGAGGGATACTGGTGTGTCACTCTTCCAAGATGCTCTAAGGGAAACAGTGCTTTTTTTAGAAATGCTAAAACAAAAGGCTTTAGGGTTATTGAAGGGGTTTTGTTAGTTTCATTCTGGCAGAAGCAGCTTTTCAATTCATTTATCAGGCTGTCTGCAGCTCCCATTTCAAGGCTGATAAAGCTATAATAAACAGTGAGCCAAAAAAAAAAAAAAAAAAAAAAAAGACCTTTGAAAGGTGCATCCAGAGCATTTTAATAAATAAAAGAAGGTTGGGAAAAATAAGAGAAATCATCAGTGCAAGTTTTGACTTTCCTCTGCTGTTCATTTTATAGCATAATTTTAAATAAATGAATGAAGCAATTTGGTGGAATCACTCTTTCGTTCTCAAATTCATTCTCTGAAAAGTCCTGCCTATGAATTCATCTTTCTACAATGGCTCATGTCTTGCTATCTTCCCTCCAAATTGCCCTCCAAATTGTCACTTTGACATTTATAAGCATATCCATCAAGCTCTGCAGACCCCCTGAGTTTCTTTGAGATAGTACATGCATTCCTGGTTGACGAAAACTCTTTATGGAAGCTTCAGTGCGATAAACCTCAAGACAGACAAGCACCTGGGTGCCACCTAGCTCAGGTGGCTTTCTGGCCAGGTATCCTGAACGTTATACTGTTCTCTTCCTACTGCCTGTACAGAGAAGATCTTGAAGCTTGCACCAAGCTTTTGTCTTCCATTGAGGAGACTTTGTTCCTGGGCAGCTCCCTGGAGGTCTCAGTCCTGTATCGGCCACCAGCTGTTTCTGTGAGTATGAGGGCAGCCTTAGTCCATACTGGGGTTAGGTGCCATTTGCCATGTTCCCTTTTCTGTTTGGATTCATGGATATTTGGCAAGCTGGGAGACTTCTCCAGTGTCCTGCTGAGTATTTTATGCCATCAATCACTTTGCTATGGCAAGAAAGTTACTGCATTTCTTTCCAGTGCATTTTGGTTACCAAGGTCTTCAGACTGGATGGCCAGGTATGAGCTTCAACACTCTTCTTCCAGTAGCTGTCACCACATTTCTTTATATTACAGTAACCTTTCTTTGAGTCTGATCCTTTTTTCATCTGATTTGGATTAAGATTCACGGATTTCAACAGATGTCATTAAGATCCTGTTAGCAATAAAAAAAACAAAGAGGGGGTTGTAGACAGAAAAACATATTGAAAGATGAGGAGTGAATTTGAGAACAATTGATAAGCCCAAAGCAACAGAGACAGGAACTGAAAAGGAAAGAGAAATAAAGAAAAATTAATAAATAATTGGAATTAAAATAAGCTAAAAGAAGGAAGGAGAAAGGGAAAGAGAAGAAAAGGGGAAGGGGAAAAAAAAGGCAATGAAATATGCATAAAGAAGATTCCATGTTAGTTTTCACTAATGTTTCACCAGATGGAATTAGTATCAACAATAATGGAACCTCTGAGCTCCAGAACAGTAGGTGAAATAATTCAAGAACCACTTTCAGATTAAAAAACAGTAAAGGAAATTTGATTACCTTCCCAGATTTTCTTTTCCTTCTCTCTATATATAGAAAATAACCTCATCCACTCACATTCAGTAGCTTGTCACCACAAAAATATAAATTAAAGAATGAAACCAGCCTTCAGTGGAGACAAAAAATAAATCAGAGGCCTCAGTTTTTTCTCATTGTTGCAGCTGGGGGCTGCAACATTTATTTTAAAATTTTCCCTCCCTCCTTGCACTCTGGAGACCATACCCAGTAAAATGTCAGGTTACTAAGTTAACTGTGAATAATTCATGAGATAATTATAAAACATTTACACCAGAACATTATTGCTCTGCAACTAAAAAAAAATCCCAATACTTAATGTCCTCCAACATTGAAGGCAAACCTCTTGTGACTGCAATGTTCTTTATTGCTAAAATTAAATGGAATTAATCTTCAGTACTTCTTTTGTGCCTTCTAGCACAGAATCACAGAAAGAACATCCTCAGACAATATGGAAACCAAAAAATGCATGCATATATTTATGTGTGTGTGTGTGTGTTTGCGCACACACATACATACGGAATTGTGACACATCCATTTCAGTCTTACTCCCCTGAACAGACTGTGAGGCATAAGGGACATAAGCTTTTATGCTCAAGGGATGGATTCATCGTGTGCTGATGGGTTGTTATGGTCCACAGCCACACGTGCACACAGCTATAGGTGCAGACTGAAGAGCCAGAGCTGCAGTGAGAAGCTGTTGTGACTCATGGACAGACTGTCTCTCACAAATGCAAACATACAGACACATGGAGAAGACACATACAGACCTGCAGCACTCTGTGCAGCACTGAGGGGCTGCCACAGGACATAATGGGACACATAGGACACACTCCTCATACCCTTCTACTGGAAGGGTTCATTTTCTTTCTTCATCCAGAAGCGGGTCTTTGATCAGATTCTGTTCCCAATGCAAGCCTAGAGTTTACTTTAAAATGAATATAGCAATAAATTTCAGTTTTACACCGGTGTCACCAAGATCAGGATTTAAACTTGTATATGCATCCAAAACTCAGACTGCCATCTGTGGCTATAAAGGCTCCTACAAAAGCATCGCTGATAATGCAAATCTCTACAACAACAAGCATGACGGGCCATCAGGACTTCTGCAGCCTGGATAACAGCTCTTCTGTCACCTTGTGTCTGGACAGGAGGCCAGAGGAGTGTCTGAGAAAATTCTCAAGGCCATGCCTTCACTTCATGCTGGTGATCCCTCATTGCCACAATATTCCTGCGTCCTTTAATAGGTATGTAGAGAAAAACCTCAAAAAGGTTCTTGCTTGGTTTACAAAAACTGCCTGCCTGTTGCTAGAGAGACACAGAAAATTACTTTTTCTCTCCCTCCAGAACACAGGAAAATGGAACATCATTAAAACAAAACCCAACTAGGCAATAATTTCTGTAAACGTGGGCTGACATGCTCCCAGAAAACAGAGCAAACCTTGAGCTGGCACAGCTACTACCCAGGTACAACCCCTGGGGTAAGCCAGGGTAGAAGAAGAAACCCTCTAAGGGCAAATACAGGAAAGAACAACTTTTTCTTGTTCCCCTTTCCCCCTTCCTCTTTGAATGCAATTGGTCTACCCAGGAAATTATCTGTGCTTTCTTACAGGCATGTTTGCACCCAGACCAAAGCTTAATGCTTTTCTGCACAGAAGAGGTGGCCAAGGCCTCCTCTTCCTCCCAGCAGCTATTAAGAGGCCACATTAGGCAATGCAACAGCTCTATCTGCCTTGCAGCCAGGAGCAGCCATGCCAGTCCTGTGAGGGCTGGAAGCACATTCTGAACCAGTGAACACATCCCAAGAGATTTGGCACTAAGCTGATGATAAACAAAACTACCCAGAGCCTGAGGCATTACAGTTTGATTAACCACACGCACCTTTGAAGAAGGATTAGAAGGACTCTATCATTGTGAGGTTTGAATCCTAATTGAAAAACCAGTTCCTCCCACACAGACTGTGCTGGTCTGGGTACTGGGAAGGGAGATTTGTGTGTCTGGATCTGCTTTGGGGCAAAAAGGGGGTTCACAGATCCAAAGAACCATGTTTACCTCCTGTCACAATCAGCAAACATCATGGGGTTGTACAAGACTGATGAGCAGAGTGGGGGCTGGAGTTTGAATTTCAATCATCTATGCACAACTCATGTAGAAATCCATCTGCTGTGCACAAGTGTCAACAATTTCATCTTTGCATCAATTTGCAAAATAGCAAAAATGCTTTGTGAACACTAATGTAGTCCTGTGTATACAGCTGCTGACAGTTGCCCTCTGGGGCGATTCCTGTAATTTGCTGTTTCTCTCAGCAAGATTTCATTTATCATGAAGACTATCATCAGTATATGATCCGAGTGTGAATCCCTAAGAACTTTTATTATCCTTAACCCTGAAACACAAAGGAGTCTTACTTCAGATATTCTTCTCTGGGTATCTATCTCAGCTACACCATGAGGCTATCTACGATCAAGAGAGTGGTAAGCAGTTTGGATTACCCAGACTCTTGCGACATATACTGTCCATGGAGGGAAGCAATCCCAATAACTAACTTGGAGCCCATCAGTGGCTCTCTAAATGCTCAAGAATCCCATTTCTGAGCATTCAATCTCAGTACCAATGTTACAGTGCAGTACTGCCATTAGGAAAGCAACAAGACTGTCTATAAATGATTACTACTACTACTATCTATGTGATCCTGCAGCTAAAGAGCACAAATCACAGTGCTAGATGTTGTTCATGTTCCCCCAAAATACACAGATATAACACATCCTCTCCCTCAAAGGAATTGCTGTCTCAAAGAAAGTTAATGTCGTTGGACTAGATGATCTCTAGAAGTCCCTTCCAACTCTGATGATTCCATGATTCCGTGATCAGGTAAAGACAGATGAGGACCACAAGATGATGAGACAATCTTTGCTAGTGTTATAGGGTCTGAATGTACCAACAGCTTAACTAGTGTTAACCAGCTAATTACAGATGCTAGAGAAGTAACAACCCTTCAGCTGATTCTTCATAACCACGCGATTGTAAAACAGAGCTCTTGCATGAGGGCAATGGCAATAAAAAAGAATTAGGTTAAGCTAAATTCTTCTTGAATTCTCTTAATTCCACTTCCTAACATTTGAGATCATTTGAGTATGAAAGTTTCCCAGTAAAAAGAGCTGAAGACTGCAGCATTTGTTTCTCTCTGTAAGGACAAAGGGAGGATCAAGTCCAAGCTGTTTCTTCTCAAATCATGGATCAATTGAGCAGCTCTCATGATGTCACTATCGCTGGCACTGGGATCTAATTCAAAATTACCTCAAATCTGAAAGATTGATTTTCACCCTCAGCATTTAATGCTGCTGTTCCTTTCTTTTTCCAAGAGGAAAAAGAATAAAAAAGAAAGAAAAAAAAAAGAAAAAAAGAGAGAAGGAAAGGAAGAAAGAGATGGTTCAGATTCAATTGCAATTTAGCATTCGTTTGCATTTTTAAATTAGTTAAGCTATGGACCGTTGCAAAGCAATGACAGAGAATTTTTGTAATAATTAGTCTGCTGGGAGTGTAGAAATGGCTATACAGGCAGGCTGAACTGAAAGAGGAAGCAATATCCAAATGTTCAAACTGGGATTTGCACAGGCAATTTTACTCTCCCTCATATGGGGCCAGATCCAGCTCACCACAGACAGCTACAGTTCAGACAACTTCATCTGCACCAGACACTGACTACAGTCAGGGGAGAGAAAGGGATATTTCAAGACTATGATTCATCTAATCCTAAAGTAGGCCAGATGATTAGATACCTGAAGTGAGGTGAGGTGTATCTCCCCACTGCTGTTTTCAGTATAAGCTTACATTCTGCAGTCTCTTTGTATGCATCAATCTCTCCTCAGTGGGCTCCATACATCTCTCCTCCTCTCCCTTCCTTCTGCAGTTCTTACCACAATCCTCCTAGTACCTGTAACGAGATGTATCCCTCTCCTAACCCAGTGGAAAGTGTTTACTGCTGCAGATCTGACAGTAAATGCTCGGGGAAGGAGGAAAAACAGGGTGGGAATGAGCTAAAGGGCCCACAGTTTTGTCACAGGGGGATACAACAGCACTTGACTGTGCAGTGTAAGTTGCTGCACATTCAGCAATCTGACTTGAATTCATTGACTTTGTAATGCATCTCATGTTTGTTGTTTGAGATGGGTGAATATTATAATGTCTCCTTCCTTGGATGGCAGAACATGGCAGCGCTAATGCTCACTTTGCTCAGTAATGGGAAGAGACCACTCGTGACTAAACACTGCTTTAGAAACTGCACACCTGACCATCTTGAAAGCAACTGTCCATCACCCATTAGATGTTCTCTCTCTCATATCATTTTGTATTTGTTGTCCTTCGCTTGCCCTGCTCGAAAACCTGGCATCTGTTCCTCAGCGTGACTACTACTTTTTGTTTAAGTTTCCCCTCTGGGTGAACTGAAGCACAAGGAACATTCAGTGAATTTCCTGAACTCCAAATCCTTCACCTGATCTGAAACATCAGCCCTCAGACGTTTGTGTTTATCCAACTTCATCACCGCTTTGTCCCAAAAAGTGAATACATTCTCTTCCAAAGCTCACCTTCAGGAATCAGACAATACAACGTATCTCTTGTGGTGATGTAATATTTTCAGTATGGACAAAAAGTGAAATGATAAGGAGAGTGGAAGCTTTCTCTGACCCTTACATCTGGGGTCAGCCAAAATATATCTGGTATTTCATACCATTTTCATCTGTCTATATTCACCAGATGTAATGAAAACGGAAGATAAAATAACCAAATACATAAAACTCAAACACTTGAAGTCAAATGTCACTAGTTATGTACCTTTTAACCTCAATCGGATCAACAATTCAGAGAACACATGCACTCAACTGTTGTCTGGACCTATGTTACAGCAAACTGCAAGCTCTGCCCAGGGTAATTCCAAAGGAGCACGAGGCTTAGGGCTTTACCATGGAATGGTTTGCTATCTCTCAAACATAGTATGGGATTACAGAGCATCATCATTTTACAAACACTTAATCCATAACAGTGTGTCATGTGGGTATACAGGAACGAGCCATTTTCCAAAAGTTTTACTTCTTGTCTCCTTCTAAAGATGTCCCTATGATTTGAAAATCATTCTACCTGCATCAAATGCGTTAACTCTATGACCACAGATAGAGACCTCATTATTCTGACAACAAAGTGAGTGCAACTGAATTTCCCTGAAGGAGCCCATGCCTTTACAGTTTTATTACCGCATCACTTTCAGTTTTCATAGGTATAAATCACAAAAGTACATTTTGTTTTGGCATGGACTTAAATAACTTGATCTAAGCTATCTCTTTTGAGGACAAGGGCAAGAAAGGCAAGAAGGATGTGTGAGCTGACATAAATAAATGGCTCTACTTATATTATGGATGCCAAAACTAAAATGTGCACTGTTCCTCATTTGTTAATTCCTTGTGCAACTTTTGGGACTGGAATCTCTGGATACAAGCAGATCCAGATTTAGACTCAGGAACTATGAGAAGAAGTCCACAGCCCTAAGAAAGTACACTCCCAGCTAATCCTGTGATTATGAGAGAGCAGAGAAAAGAGAAAGGAGATAGAAAAGGAGCTTCACTGCATACCAGCTCCTTGGTGAGGACAGATCAGTATTATAGCTTTCTGAAAGACTGTATTTTAAGACAATCTCTAACCATCTCTAAACTGACAAAACAGTTTCATGCCATGTTTCTTTCTCAAGCATCTCCTTTTGTTCCAGTGTGGCTCTGCATCCTGGCAGACAGGCTGAGCAGTGCATCGCAAAAGGTGCAGAAGGGGATGATACCCAGTGGCCTCTGAACATGTCTTTAGACCTTCACCTGCCGAGGAATAGTCGTCTATAATGATGTTTGCTGGCTATTTCCATATATGTAACCAGCAATTTAGATATCCCGCTGTCCCATGAAGTACTTTTCCACAAAAATAAGATTCTGTAAAGCCTGTACCTTTAGACAACCCCCACTCTGAGATAATCCGAATCCCTTTATTTTACAAAATAAAGGTTTGAGTGTTCATTCTTCTGAGCCTAACGTTTTCCATTTTCCTTTTCCACTGTGTTATCTGTGTTATCAGCAATTGTCTTGGAAACCCAGCTCACCCTGAGGCCAGCTATTAACATCTTTCAGCATAACAACAGCTTTTATTGTCCCACTATTTCACATGCATCCTGTCAAGACACGCAGATGAATGAGTTACTAGGGGGTAAATTTGGGTCTAAATTTACAAGGCCTATCCTCCATCGTAATTGTCTGTATTTGTATTCTCATTCTTCATGCTCAACCAGATGTACTTGGAAGTGATTTGTCCTCAGGACAAAAAAGAGGTTGGTTGCTTTGCATCTGTTATATAGCAACAAAGAAAAGGGTGTCCTGGGGCAACTTGTGAAGAAGTTGACACCCTGGGAGGACACCCACCAACCTTCCCTGCAAAACTTGTTCTTCCTTCTGTGGCCCACATCGTGCCTATTCCACATCATTAAAAAATGTTTAGTGAGAATATGAAGCCAGCTATTTAATTTGAAAGACAATTTTCATTCAAGTAGCTGAAGTATTCCTCTTGGAAAGAAATGTATTATCAGGGAAAAAATACTGAATTGGGTTGTCTACACTAAAATTCTCGACACTCCGCATATGTGAGCAACCATCCATAAAGGAGAGCAGTTTACATCAGCAGAAGACTCTTCTCCAACCCTAGTTGTAATATTTCTACAGAGACACAACCTAAGCACATTTGCCTATCTGCATTTTTGCATGTGCCTCAAAGCTTTTGTTACCATGACTATGATGGCTAGTGGGTGTGATTTGCCCACATTCCCAGCCGACAGCCAGGCCAGCAAGAGCTCATAGTTTATACATGGTTTCTTATTCTTTTTATTATTTAGTGGATTGACTAAGAATCCCTTAATGACTCCAATGACTGTTGTGTTTTCAATGAAGCGGCAAATAATTGAAAACACTAAATACTCATTATGACTGGCAAATGGCAATACAATAATAGGCAGGCAAATATTAGAGAAGTTCTCAC
>BJBW01010079.1:318-13963 GCA_004320125.1 Scolopax mira
CTGGAGCACTGTGTGCAGGTCTGGAGCCCTCAATGTAAGAAGGACATAGACCTGATGGAGCGGGTCCAGAGGAGGGACACAAAAATGATCAGGGTGTTGGAGCACTTCTGCTACGAGGACAGGCTGAGGGAGCTGGGGTTGTTCAGCCTGGAGAAGAGGAGGCTCCGGGGAGATCTAATAGCGGCCTTCTAGTACCTGAGGGGGGCCTACAGGAAGTCTGGGGAAGAGTCTGTTTACAAAGGCCTGCAGTGACAGGACGAGGGGCAATGGGTTTAAACAGAAGAAAAGCAGATTTAGATTGGATTTTAGGAATAAGTTCTTTCCAATGAGGGTGGAGGAGCACTGGAACGGGGAGGTGGTTGAGGCCCCTTCCCTGGAGACATTCAAGGTGAGGCTCGACGAGGCCTTGGGCAACCTGGTCTGGTTGGGGCTGTCCCTGCTGAATGTAGGGGAGTCAGACTAGACAACCTTTGAAGGTCCCTTCCAGAGCAGATGATTCTATAATTCTATGATCACTTTCCTGAGAGATGACAACATAGCACAGTTGCTGTTTCATTAGAGTTTTTCTCCCTTTTTCATTACTTTGCATTTATCAGCATTGAATTTCACCTGCCATTTTGTTGTTTGTTCATTCAGCAACATAAGATTTGTGCTCCTGGCTGTCAGATTTATTTTTATTACCCTGACAACCTCAATGCAATCAACAGATTTTGTCTCCACTGCAAGAGAAAGGTTCCCCGTGGGACTCCCCTGGTCACCTCCCTCTAATAAGAAAACTGAACATTTATTCCCACACCTCACATCTACGTCTTTAAGCAGTTATTAACCCAGGTATTTTCTATTTCTTTCCGCAATACTCTAGTCTCTTTACAAGTGTTTGGTAAGGGACTTTTGAAAAATCCAAGTGTACTGACTCTTTAAAATCATTCTAATTAGTTTTGTAAGGGATAACTACCTCCTATAAAAGTTGTTACATCTTTCATGTTACATTATATCCATCTACTCATCTGCCAGTTCTGTAATTGATTACAGTTCCTTCCAATGTGCTTGATATTGTGTCACGCGTACTAGTTTGTAGTTTCCCATTTCTCAAACTGAAGAGAACTCCATTATTAAAAGAGGTCCTGTTTAGCAAGAACTAATAATCAAAATAAAGATGACCATTAAGTAATCTTGGTTGTTTATAATACTATGAGGCTAGAAGGCGTTATTTCAAGTTACTAAGTGACATTTTGTTTTATGTAAAAACTTTCAGGCTATTTGTAATCTGAAGGAATTGTGAAAGGTGGATTCTAGATCTTAATATCTCGTTCTGTATATGGGGAATCAGGGTTGATTCCCTTCTTTCAGGCTTTTAAGATGGGTTCTTTGTCACAGAATCACAGAATCACCTAGGCTGGAATGGACCTTTTAAGATTATCTGTCCAACAAATGGAAAAAAAGCAAAAACCACAAACGAACAAAAAAACCCCCATAAACCACACACAACACCCAAAACAACACCAAACCAACACTAATCCATATCCCCAAGTACCATGTAAACTCATCTCTTGAACACTCCAGGGATAGTGCCTCAACCACCTCCCCGGGCAGCCTATGCTCCCATTCCAATGCCTGACAACAACAACCTTTTCTGTAAAGAAATATTTCTAATATCTAACTTGAACCTCCCCTGGAGCAACCTGAAGCCATTACCCCTTGTCCTATCTTTTGTGACTCGAGAGAAGAGACCGACCCACACCTCTCTACAGCCTCCTTTCATGTAGCTTTAGGGAGTGATAAGGTCTCCCCTCAGTCTCTTCTTCCCCAGACTGAACAACCCCAGCTCCCTCAGCCTCTCCTCATAAGAGGAGAGTGTGTGGAGTGCTCCAGACCCCTCACCAGCTTCGTTGCCCTTCTCTGGACCTGCTCCAGCACCTCAATGTCTTTCTTGTGGCAGGGGGCCCAAAACTGGACACAGTACTCGAGGTGGGGTCTCACCAGTGCCGAGTACAGGTCCTACTCACCTCTCCAGTCCTACTCACCACACTGTTCCTGATACAGACCAGGATTCCTTTGGCCTTCTTGGCCACCTGGGCACACTGATGGCTCATGTTCAGCTGACAGTCGACCAACACCCCCAGGTCCTTTTCTGCCAGGCAGCTCTCCAGCCATTCTGTAGTGCTGTACCAAGCCTGTAGTGCTGCAGGAACTGGCACTTGGCCTTATTGAACCTCATCTCACTGGTCTCATCCCATCCATCCAGCCTGTCCAGATCCCTCTGCAAAGCCTCTCTATCCTCCAGCAGATAAACACGCCCACCCAACTTGGTGTTGTCTGCAAATTTGCTGAGGGTGCATTCAATCCCCTTGTTCTGATCATTGATAAAGATGTTTTCATGTCATAATTAAAAGCAAGAAAGAATAAATGGATGATTTTGATATGATCGTTTTATTCTCAGGAAAAGGGGCTTAAACTGAGAGCAAAACAGTACATAAACAGTGATTACTTCAGTCTCTTGCATATTTCTCTATAAGGGTTTTTTGAAAGATATTACACCTTGGAGAATCAGCTGATTCTTGAGGGAACCAAGTACTCTATTATCAAAATTAGTAGCAGACAAGTAATACTGTATCACAGGTAATTAAAAAAAATTTCTAGATGGGCAAAATTCATTACAAGGTTGGTGAATCCTATTTGGTATATCATGGATAACCCAAGCAATTTATAAGTGGGCAAATGTGACTAATCTTAAATAAACCCTAAGAAACCAAAGAAAGCCTTTAAGTAAGTTAATCAAAAGAAGCCAGTCAAGCAGTTGTCTTGAGACAGGCAAATCAATGAATATCAAGAACTTTAAATCTGTATTAAATCCCACTACTAATCTTTGTTTACCAAATTTTAGCTTCAGTATCCTCTCCAGGAATATATATTCTAAAAAAGCTGGAGTTAAAGAGTAGAAGCACTCATCCATTTAGATGACAATAGTATTTCAACATGCTGATAAGATTGTTTAAAGAGAATTTAGATTTAATTCTGTGGCAAACGTTCCCAGCTGCACGTCAACTCTTCTAATGTCATCTCTGTCATGTCATCACATGGCAGGAATAATGCTGGTTTATGTTGAGTTGTACTGTCTTTTATTCTCAGTTCTTCTTTTTTGGCCTCTAGTTGTGTAAACTCCCAGGAGTGAACTGGAGGAGCTTTTGGCCACACTATAAAGCTGAGAAGGAGAGCTATCTCTTTATTCCAGAGGATTTTATAACCTTCTCCTTTACTGTAGGCAAGCAAAAATGTTCATGTCTCTCCGTCTTCACTGGATTCAAAATTAGCTCTTCTCATCCACTCCTTAATACCTCCATGGCCTTAGAAATACAGCTCCGGACTGTAGTCAGTTCAATGCATATGTAGCACACTTCTAACTGGCTTTGTGTGTATATATATCTGGTAAGAATGACTCAGAGTTCTTTTTAAGGTAAGGTTTTAACTTTTTATATTTATTCAGGCAATTTAGTTTCATAAGGCTTAACACAAGCTGAAAATCTGCTTCAAGTAATTTTCAGTGAACATCCCTTTTATAAAAGAATAAGGGAACAGTCTTCCACTTCTCAGAAGAGTCTTAAAGAGTTGGTCTTTAAGAGGGTTTTAAAAATTAAATGACCAAGAAAAAAAAAAAATTGCTGTTTTCCTTAGTTACCTATGTACACAAGCTGTAGCTTTTTCTTTTTCCCCAATTGGTAAGAAATTATAACATCAGTTGCAGGCAAGAAGAATGGCTCAGCTTTTGTGTTAAGTTGATTAGAACTTGTAAGAATTTGGTTTGAAACCATTAAGCTTAAATGAATAAGAAGAACTGAGAAAGAATGTTTAATTTTATTCAGCAGTGTAGTTTTGCAAGACGTTTCTGCTATGTCTCAGCAATGGGATTTATCAACCTGATCTTCAATGTAGATACACCTTAGTAATTAATACATCCAGTACTAAACAAAAATACACTCTCTTACCAAAATCTTCATTTGATACTGTATTAAATATATAACGGTATATGGCCTTATATTTCAAATATTTCCTGCTAATAATGAGTCCAACTCCAAAATTACTTTCCTTTTTTTTTTTTTTTTTTCCATGAGGCCAGAGCATTTCTATAAGCTTCGTAAGTAAAGATGATGCAACTAAACTTTACATGTCCCTAAATGTGTGTGCCTCCTGACGCAACACACGAAACGAAGTCTCTCATGTATCCACTTAAAGAAACAAACCTTTGAAGGCTGTCAGAGACAGATAACATCTATGTATGTTTAGGTGTTTAATTTAGCTGAACAGAATCTCCTCTCAGATAGAACACAATAAAGATATCAACCCTTTCCTATTGACTCACTGGAAGGTTCATCTCACTTGTCTTCAGCTGTGCAAATTTTGCATCTCATTTGAACGGATTGGCTTAGATGCCCCCTTTGTCAGACAGGTGGTTGCAGAAGATTTTTCTTTGGTTGGCCTAGTTTTACATGCCACACAACTTAAATGACAATCATCACAAGAGATGAAAGCTTCATTATTCCTTTACTCACTACAGGAGAAGCCTATGAGGATATTTTAGATTAAACTCCTTTCTGCTGTGTAGTAAAATGTGGTAAAACGGAATCACACTTTTATTTTACAACAACTGCCTGAATTACTGCTACAAATTAAGCTCATATCATGTACAAACTAAAATTTAGTATTTACAGATAGACATCTCAGAAGAATTTTATTATTTCATTGTTGTCAGAAGATCACAAACATCTATAAGACTAAAAGAAAATGTAAGTAGTACAGAAGTAATCACCGTCTCCTCTAAAGCCTTTTAGAGCCATAAATGTACACTTTTTTGAGTTTAAAAGCTTAGAGCCGTTTTAGAAGAAAGCATTTTCAATAAGAAATAATCAGAAAGTTTTAATTTTATTTTAATAGGAAGTTTTTTTAGAGTGTGGAATGAGAGCTGTTTATGATATATTCTGCTAACATATCCCTACAGTCCGCTTTGCTCTTTACATTTTTGAAAGTCAGTATTCTTTCTGAAGCATATTTTATAAAATCTGTTTTTGTGAAATTATGATAATGTCTATACCAGCTGGATGTCTAGTACAAGGAGTCTTGTTCTTTGAAGAGACATTCATGTTAGTTGCTTGATTCTTGACCAAATGGTTCATAGCTTTACAACTGCATTGCATTTACAACTTTGCAATTACAGTCTCTTATAAAATACTCTATACAAATCACAAAATGTAATACTTATTTCTAGTTTAAGCTCTACTTTAAATCTACTGAAAAAATGTTAATGATTTTCTTATTGGAAGTGTTTTCTTCCCTAAGTGCTATAAAATATTCAATGTTTATAAATATATTGCCAAGTATAGCTGAAGACAGTGAAAGCTAAAACATGTTATAATTATAAACGTCAGTTTTTAAACTTCATATAATAGTGGCTGTTCTATAGCCTGTGGTACTATTTCCTTTAACGTGTACATCAGATTCTTGGATGAAAGAAAGAGGACCAGTGTGGACTATTTTTAATTAGCTTGAATATTTGAATAGCCTGAATATTTTAGTAAAATACACACCCAGATACTTTTAAATCTATTTTAAACATAGGAGATTTAAAACAATTACATAGCTATCTTAAAATTTCCCAGAAAACTACTAAGCACCAGAGTAAATTCTGCTAAGAATACACTCCAATGTTATCCATAGATACTCAAGGATTAGTAGTGATTGTGCTCTGCCTCTAGCATTCTGCTGAGGTCTTGTATGTCTCTGGTGACATTTAGTACTGGTTTGAAATTCATTAGGTGCAGCTGGGAAAACAAAAATACAAGGAAAAAATTAGTCACCAAATGGAAACCAGAGGCAAACCTAGAAATTTTCTCCAGATTACCCCTATGTATTGATGACAAAGATATATTAAACTATTTGTATGGGTTTATGAAAGTCATGTATGGTAGATACAGACTTTAAAGCATAGGTCTGTAGAAACACAGAAATAGTGGTTCAACAGTACAGATAGCAGTGTTCCTGGTGCTGGATAAGGAGCTGGAAGAGTCCTTTGGGGTGGTGCAGCAGCAATAAAACAGTGTCTCCCAGAGTGTAAGATCTAGACATAATACTAATTTAAATATCTATTAAAATGCAAGAAAAAATTCATTTTATGTTTCCTGGAGGTCCAAAATTTTCATGCATTCATCTTCTTGGGTGGGATTAAACATAAACTACAAGAAATAAAGTACCTTGGAGATCTAGAGGTGATAATTTTGTTTCTGGGGAGAAAAAAGTAAACAGAGTAGCTAGGGGGAAGGAGGAATACTCAAACTTTTTATTTGTTTGTCTGTTTCTTTAGAAAAGAATGTTAGTTCAAAAAAAAAAAACATATTTTGTTATGTTTTTAGTGTCTGCCTCAAAGAAGGAGCCACCAGTGCATATAGAAACTTAAACAGATATGCCACCAATAATGATATTCTTCGAAATACCTTTTCCTCTTGTATATATGTACCTGATATTATCTGAAGCATCTGAAAATGTGTTTGTGTATAGCAGCACTATAATAGGATTTTGTGAATTGTTCTTATCTAAGCGTTATATATGCATCCAGAGGGAAAACTTTACTTTAACCAGGTACATTATCAGAAAATAACAATCTAGGGCATAAACATCCCAAGTGTGCACCTTTTTTATGATGTCAAACAGAGCAAACAATACACATATTTTCCCATTATTTTATGTTTGATTTTTTTCATTATTATTATTATGTTAAGCTGCCAGTGTTGGATTTGTAAATGGGCTATGACTGTTACATTATGGCATCTGCTTATCCAAACAAGTCTCTCCTGATAATGGTGCCCAGCACTGCAGGACAGGCTGTGGCAGTGGGAGATGAAATAAAGGGTATGTCTCTGCCAGTGGCCACAGGTTTCACCTCTGACTGATTTACATGAATGTATCAAGCAATTTAGCAGTTTTTCAAAAAGCTGTTTCCATTTGGTGAGCCTGAATATAATTCCCCAAAGTGTCCAATATTATGATCAGAGAGAATACTGAAGACTCTAATGATAGTAATTTCTTTTGTTAAAAGTCAAAATCCTGTGAGATTAAGTCACTGGAAAAAAGGAAAAACAGAAGTCAGCAATCTGAGTAGGCAAAGGTAACATTCTTCATATTCTTGCTATGTTTCTAAAACTTTTTTTTTTCCCCTCTGATTCCAGTATTCCTGGAATCAGTACCACAGCAGTGGTACGTGTGTATTCCCTGTACATGTATATACCTGTATATGCTGTAGAAGACAAGTAGTTGAGACACGCTGAGCAAGTTTTCATTAAGAGAAAGTTTGTAGGACAGCAGTTGCAAAGGATAGAAAAACTACTAATATGAGAGAAAGACATGGTTTTTTAGATAATTTATGGATAAGCAATTATTTTTTTTTTAGTGACAATGTCTGTGTTTCTCCATTTTCCATCTAATCCTGAATTAGAGGCAGACTGGTCAATAGTTTGAACAACTAAAGAACCCTTTAAAAAATTATTTCTGCATGTTCCAGTAATCAGATGCTGGTATGTGCTTGATCCAGACAGTGACAGAAAAGAGATACAGAGAGGTGTGGATGGTCAAAAGTGGAAAGTGGACCCTCAAGGTCATGGTAAATATTGCTATTCATTCTACATTCTTACTTCAAAAACCTTATGCTTGGCTTGAACCACAGGTGGTACAGTCCCACTGTAGCCTTTGTTTTCAGTAGTTGTAGGGGCAAGTTTTGCCCCTAGAGATAGAGGGTAGGTTGGACCCTTCTGCAAACCCCAAGGGTAAAAAAAACCCCCAAAATAAAATGTTTGAGAAAGCATCCATTTTTCATGTAGCTGAAACAAGGAATACAGTAGAACTAAAGACTCTGTGCCACAGCTTCCCAAAGAACCTATTTCATTGAACGATAAAAGTGTTTCTAGTCATTCATTCTTCACATTCATGAAAGTTAACAAGTATTACTGGAAAATTCTGCTATCCAGCCTTTTCTGAATTTTTGGAAAACGACACAGCATAAATATTTGTTAACTGGATTGTATATTTTTTTCTCTGCCAAAGAATACTTCTGCATATAACTACCACTGGGTTAAGTGCATGGGCACTTGTAGTGTAACGCTTCCTGGGAAATTATTTACACAGTGCCATCAGCTATGACATAATAACTTTATAATAGCCTGATGTACAAAGGTGTTGAGCTACCTTCACTTTCATTGATGTTGATTTTAATTATGGTAATTAAAATCCTTTAAAAATCAGTCCAGCCAAGTAAGAGCAGTTAAGATATAAGCAGTAGACTATTTTCAGAAACTAAGTATTGATAAAGTGATCACGATAATTTTAGGTCTAGATGACAAAGTTACTATCTTTTTCTTTATCTTTTTATTTTGTTGGTGCTGGTTTTTTTTAATTATTTTCTTTGTTTTTATATCTGAAATACTCTAAAATTAAAAATCAGTTCATTAAAGCAATCTTAATTCCTTGTCCAACTCATTGTACAACCTCACTTGCACTTGATGTTTCCTTCAGAGTCCACTTGACATGACAAGTTCATGGTAAATTCATCACTTTATGACAGCAGTTCACATGCTAGGGAGCATCATCTGGGAGAAGACACTTAATATTCCTCCTCTGCCTTCATAGTAAAACATTTGGGAAGCACCATGAAGTGTCTGCACATGGAATGTTGAGCAGTAATTTGCCACCTTTGCAAAATAACGTGGAGCACTACACAAATGCAAGAATAGCTGGAGCCTGGTTCTTCAAGCCCCCATAATTGTTCAGTCCTGAGGCTGAAGAAAAACGTGAAAATAATTTATTACTTCTCATTGCTTTCTTTTTACTGCAGAGAAACTTTTACTCCTGCACAGTGGTTTAAGGTACCTACCACTTCTACCTGTACAAAAGACGAGTTAAAACTTGTGGTGTGGTGCTATCCAGAAATTAAATCTTTTACATCAAATGAGATGGACTGCAGTTGAACAACACTCAAAGCATGATGATAAAACCTGGCATGAATCATTAGCTCTGGAGAGTAGAACCACCTTGAGAGTTTTCATTGCATGTTAATAAGTCCTCTAGAGTCAGTAAAGTAGTTTGGAGACCACAAGTTTTGATTCCATGACCCACATTCATGGCATGGTAGCATCAATGTCTCTTCCATTAACTTCAGTAATGCTACTTTCTCGAGTAATTGTTATCCAAGCTGAATAAAATTTGCAGAATGTGATCAGTGGTTTGTGAAGTTGCTAAATGGTTTGCAGTAGAGTTTTAATATAGCTAAGAAAAATAATGTAACAAAGATATCTATTTATATTGTGAAGTGATACTGTAAATAGTTAGGATATCATTTAATGCATTGCAAAGTTAGGTAACATGGAGAAAAGCCTGATAACAGGCAGGCTTTTAAATCCATTTTGTTTGAAAATTGAATCCTAAATGTCCATATCTATTACAGGTTTTTATGTAAGAGTACAAATATATGGAAATTAAAGAACTCTACACTGAATAAAAAGATAGAAATAAAATGGAAGCTTACTGATTTTCTTCTTTGACTACTCTTTCTTCTTCCTTTTAATCTTTATTTGACACTTTATTAAAAGTCCAGAGCTCAGAATTTCAACCTCTGGTTAATCACCACTTAATCACTTGGCATACATTAAATGCACATCTCTGCTGCATTGGTTTTCCCCCTATAATACTCTACTGATTAAGCATCAGGCATTACTGTTCATCAGCATTGGCTAAATCGTTTCTTTGAGAACTGTCCCAATACGGCATCTGTCTTGACTTCAGCATATCACAGTTAAATGAGGAACACTCATAACAAAACCTGTTTTAAAAAGAAGCCATAGTAAACTTGTTTGGAGGACAATGACTGCTCCACAGTCCAAATACTGAAAGGAGCACTGTTTTATTTCTGTCATGGAAGAGAACACTTTTTGTTCCAAAGTTCCCATACTCTCTGATATAAATCTTCATGTTTTTTACTTGGCGTCTCTTCTGACGCTCTGCTTTTTCCCAATCATGTCTCTACCTTAGATGTGATCAATCCACCTTCTAAAACAATACCCGTCATAGATATTAAAAAAATTACATGCAAACATGGGTCACCCTTGAAACAGAAGTCCCTTTAAACCCTTTTGTGAGCTCCACAAGAAGTGTAAAGAAAGGGACCATGGACAACTCAGTGACTATTCTTGCTCACAGCATCACTACATGACAAAAAGGTTAAATTTTAAGAACCTTGTTTATAACATGATCTTTCTGGTGACTGAGCTGGATAAATTGGGAAACTGTGTGAGGCTGTTTGATGTTTCAAAACTACACAATTGTGATTACATAATTTACAATTGTTCAGAGTTATGTATTTGATGTTGACTGGAATTAATAAATGCATACAAACAATTATGTTTTCCCACAGCATGGAAAAAGTAGTGCGGGAACCAGTATTCCTTCCACCTAGCTTTTATTGCCTTGTCTACATAGCATTTCCTCCTCTGGTGAATTAGAGAATTAATTACAGCAGCAATATGCAGGCAGGGATGTACAAAATCTTTGAGCCAAGATGGATGTGTGACATAACAAGTCATACAGCAACACCACGGAACCCGTCAACTGTGATTATTGCCTGGGCGCTGAGAGCAGCCTGAGAGTTTAGGATATTTTCTGTAAACACACACATCTTTATTTTTCCATGTGTTTTGCAAGCCCGTATGGTGGAAGGCTTTTCACACTTTTAGCCTGCAGACTTTCATTGAGTGTGGAAGCAGAGTTTATAAATAGGCCGCCTTCTCTTTTTTCTTTTAATGCCATTTAGATCTCATTTTAGCCAAGTTTATAAACAAGCTACATTTGTTCTTTTTATTGGCTCAAGAGGGCAGCTGTCTATCAAGTGTTCCTGTTTACATGATCTTCTATGGTAAACCATGCTTAGACACCTTCTGTGGGTTATCAGTAGCTGTTACATAAATAACAGTGTATTGGATGAAATCTGTGATATTTTTTCATGTGCATTTTCTTCCTCTGCGCTGAAGTTCTCTTGTAGGCAGTGGTCCAGAGCAAGATCCATTCACCTCTAAAATTTCTCCCAAGTCCTCTTTGAAGGCCCTATGTTAGATTCTGGCAGACAGTGCCCTGGGGTTGCATAGATCATATGCTAGCAATCTGTAGAGGACTGCATTTCAGCTGTAATGAATTAAGTGATTTCTTTCTTCAAAAAGCAGGAGACATTTGACAGAAAAGCTAAGAAACACATTGCCAAAGAGGGAGGTCTGTGCTGTCAAGAGGTGTCAAACTGACAGAGTGGAGACCTAAACCTTCTGTTCCTCAACAGATTTCAAACCACGTCACACACTAGAAGCTCTGGCAGTGGAAGCATTCATGTATGTTAGCCACGATATAGAGGCACCAGATGTAGAGATGTGAGGAGATTTTAGCTGCCATCTCAATTGCAGCCTCAACTTTAGAGGTCTGGAATTTAGTTCCCCAGAACTTTTTCCAAGATGGCACCATTTATTTTCATAACACTCCCTAACACTTATCTCCAATGCTTGTTAAATATAAGACTTTGGTTCCAAAGAAGTTGAAGATTCACCTTTCCTTTGCCTAAACTTCCCTGGATCATACAAATAAAAGAAAATTTTCAGCACATGTTTAACTCCATCTTTTAGAAGTGGGAAATACTCAAATTCTTGTGAGCACGGTCTGAGTTAAGCACATGTTTAACCAGTCTCCTGACCCAGTTGTTGCCCTGTGCATGGGGCCTTGATGAAAAATAAAAAAGAAATCCTGATTGTAATCCTGACTTTGGGCCAGGATTTTATTGCAATATTTATAAATAAAGACGTGATGGCATTTAATTATTTAAGAAACAAACTGGTTATGGAAATTTCAGAGATGTAAGGTCCTTGCACTTGTACAAGGCCTAGTTTCTTGTGACTAATATATATAGTACAGAAAAAGAGAAGGGTGAGGGAAAAGCCATTTTCTTTCATAACAGGAACATACAATATTAAGGAAACTGAAAACTACATTTCTAAAATTGTTTCCATTTCAGAGTCCTTCTGCCTATGGAGAATCAATACACCAGAAGAGCATAGCCTTAAACGTTAATATTACAGAATAAAATTCGTTTTTGATGGATTGATGGGCACGTTTTCTTAAGGCCAAGAAATAATGAATACAAACTTTTTTTCCTGATAGTCTATCTTTCCCCTTTCCCTGCACAGAGGACATAGAGAATAATAGAATACCACTTGCCTGTATATAGAAACATCCATTATTAGGCACCAAGAGGTTTCACTACGATGCGTGTCCTCACCCCCATATATCCATTTGTAACAGCAAGGGGAAATCAGAATACAGGAAAATGCTGCTGTTTGCCCTGCTGCAGTCTCAGAAACCCAGTCAATCAAGAAAAGGCTGGCTGATGTGATGCTGGCTAATAATTCCCAGAGGATTTTACTCTGCCTTAACTACACAAGCCCTAAGCATGCTGAGCTTAAAAGCAAATCCATGTACACCCTAATTTCAACATGCAGTTTTACATCATGTCACACTTGCTTTTCTTTCTGAATCAGCAATAACTAGCAAATGCTTCCCTAGTAATTCTGATCTTATATATGGGCTAAGTTTTAAAAATATTCATACAGTTATTATCCTGACATTTAGTGATTCTTTGCAGGGAGGTAACATGGGTCCATATTTCCAGTGCATCTCTCAATTCTTACGGCGGTTAGAAGAGATGTTTCCAAGATCAGTATTTAAGTATTTAAATATTGAAGGTGAAATTGAAATTGAGTGTGTTTCACTGTCAGATATTTTCTGTTTCCATTTATATTTACAGAGTGGTAATTCTGATCCCAAAAATTCCCCCTTTTCTTTCCTGGCATCTTTCATAGACTCACAGAATCATAGAATTGTCTAGGTTGGAAGGAACCTTAAAGATCATTTAGTCCAACCATCAACCTAACCCTGACAAAAATCACTAAACCATATTCCTAAGGACTATGTCAACCCATCTTTTGAACACCTCCAGGGATGGTGCCTCAACCATTTCCCTGGGCAGCCTATTGCAATGCCTGCTAACCCTCTCCATAAAGAAATATTTCCTAATATCCAGTCTAAACCTCCCCTGGCACAACTTGAGGCCATTGCCCTTGTCCTATCTCCTGTGACTTGGGAGACGAGACTGAACTTATCAATGATGTATTTGGTACTTGGAGTCATATCCCAGTGTCCTTTAGAGGAAGAAAGTGCCACTGGACCCAAGTAAAAAGAGTTTTCCTTGAGATTGTTTTCCTTTTCAAAAATATGTGTACACAAGATGCCTGGTTATGTTGAAAAACAATTGGGCTGTATTTTGGATAAGCCAAATAATTGTGGCAAGGCCACAACTGGAATACTGCATCCTGTTCTGGGCCCTCCAGTTCACAAGAGGGACAGGGAACTACTGGAGAGAGTCCAGCATAGGGCAACAAAGATGATTAAGGGATTGGAGCACCTCCTTTATGAGGAAAGCCTCAAGGAGCTGGGACTCTATAGCCTGGACAAGTGAAGGCTGAGGAGAGACCTTATTTACGTTTATAAGTATCTAAAGGGTGGGTTAAAGGATGTTGGA
>BJBW01010079.1:14067-39567 GCA_004320125.1 Scolopax mira
GTGCTCTAGGCATTCCTGCTTTAGCAGGGAAGTTGGACTGGATGATTTCTAGAGGTGCCTTCCAATTCTGACAACTCTGTGATTCCATGATTCTGTAATTGAAAAACATGATGTTTTTATGCCTGATATTATCCAGTTTTACTCTATCATGACATGCTTTGTGCAGAATTTAGAAAAAAGATTGACCTTTCATTGAGTGCCACATGGTTACAACCCACAGTTCAGAATAATCAGGTTTTTAAATGAAGAGTAGGGAAGAGTATTGTCAATCTGGCTGAGTAGAAAAATATGAAGGCTCTGCCTCAATTCCCTCCAACATTGTTAGTTTCATACAACCAGTCTGACAAAGCCAAAAATCAGTGAAAGGGAAAAAAAAAAAAAAAGAAAGAAAAAGGGTAGGAAAAAGCTCTTAAAATTAAAAGTTAAAGTCAGTATAAGAATTCAGTTAGAAATCAACATTGTATAAAGTCAGCAGCAACTTTTCCATCCCCTGAGATTCTTAGTAGCTTATCTAGAACCTTCCAGGATTCATGTTCACAAGTACAGAGCAGAAGTTGTAGTCATTGACTACATTTTATTATTATATTCTGAGTGCTGGCTGAGGGACTGCATTAGCACAGCAGACAATGAAATCTGACTTATCCAAAACTTATAATTGTCTTGGGTGGAGTTAAAGATATCACCACAAAAATGGTTGTGTTATGCTACTGATGAAAATCCCCAGGCCTTTGTCAAACTCCAGTGTGATGGCTTGTGCATACAACAGAGAAGAAACTTACTAAGTCCCAAAGAGCTTACAACTTAAAGCTTCTTTAAGGAGCCTACAAGCTAAAACTTAATGCTACAGTATTACATGTTGATTTGCAATAATATCAGTATTTGCACATTGTAATATGACTTAGGGACATGTTATTGATTTTCTTTCCTAACCATCCAGTGATCAACACTTCTAAGACTCTTCCTTCTTCCATATGTTATATGGCAAAGTCATTGTGCCGCTACAGAACTGATCCTTTCTTATTTCTTTTTTAGATTATTGCAGCCCCCAGACTGTGCCAAGTGCTTCCCAAAGAACAAAGCTTAGGAAATGGCTTTGAGATCTATATAAAAGCTCATCATTTTTATATTTTTTCTTCTTCTTTATATTGAGCCACACCTTTTAACCAGAGTAAAGTTGCAGTGTTAGCAACTTACACTTAAGACTAGTCTTTTGTTAAAATTTTTCAAGTTTCTTTCTCCCTGTTTTGAGAGGACAGGTATAGGGCTTCATTGATTGGTTGGTTAATGAAATTCTCTTTGTCTCTTTGGGGTTTTTTTTCCTTATTGTTTGTTTGTTGCTTTTTTTCCTTGAGAAGAAACAGATGTCTTTGTAGCTAAAAATATAGTGTAACATATCTCTGGTCAAAATCTTCTGAAACGTATTTGTTCTTATTTATTTTTCTGTACAAACATGAAGATCCCAAATACTTTACAGGAATCATGTCTTACAATGTCTTTGTAGGTCTTTCTATTTTGACTTTGAAGTTCAAGAAACTCAAATCTAAAATGTCTTTTACTCTCTAAGAACTCCTTCATTTGGGCCCTTTCTGGGGGCGAGATTTTATAGTTAAATCTGGGCCTCAGATTTTATAGTTAAGCAGTTATTTAAGTTCAAGAAAAAATGTATTTTCACTTACAAACTGTATTAGATTAAACAGTTGATCTATTGTTAAGAATTACTTGTTTTACTCATCATCCATTTCCTGCATTCTGTAGGCCCAGCACACACTGAAATGCAAGTAACCGTCAAAGTGGAGTTTCTTATGACCTTGAAAATTAATTGAAAAGTAAATGATTGTGATTTTTCTCTCTTACTCACAAATACATAGGACCAGAGTACCTCTTAATCAAAAAGCTTTTTCAACCAAGTATATTCCCACTGTTAGCAAGGTAGTTTATATCAAGTTAAAGTGGTAGAAGTCTCTGCTTTGGAAACCCCAAGTTCTTATATATCCATAGGTACAGCAATTTGATTATTAATTCATTTACTTATTACTTCATTTCTAAGAATCTTTGCATGTGCATAAATTTCTCATGATGGCAAATCTGAATAATACTAAAGTAAATCATGTTTAAAGAAAAGAACTAGAAATCATTTTATCTAGGTTTTGTAACTGGTATTTATTCTATGACCTTTAATAAATCACTTCTTTCTGTCTTAGTTTCCCCATCTGTGAGATTTTGATTAGTAATGATCCTTAATAACACTTGTAGTTCAGAGGAGGATGAATGAAAATGGAGGCCCAATCTCAACCACTTTTACTTTAGTCAGTAGCACTTAGTCTGAGAGTAATTTTATCAACCTTAGTGGAACTACTTAGCTTAGAAGTTTACATGATTAAGGATGAATGTAAATATTCTCAATTCTTGAGGTTTAAGGTAGCATTTAAGTGAAAACTTAAATTTGTCTTTAAGGTCTCACTGCTTCTTGCAAATGCAAGTAATTAAGCAGTCTATGAGGATGGAAGAACTGCAAAAGTTTGATACCACTTGGCTATGGTTTAAGTATTTATTATTTGGAGGTGAGATGGGGAAGGACTTACTTATTGCATACATATCGTTTTTACCAGCTTGTGTTTACACCTTCAGGCAAAGACTCAAGTTGATTGATAACATTCTCAGCTAAGATGGACAGTGAAGGTCCCTCCAAAATGTATCTCCTATAGAGTCAGATACATGCAATATAACTCATTCTTTATTATAGTGGTATGTAATAATGTTACATGAGCTATACAATTTTCTCAAATAAAGGAAAAATGAATTTCTCAATGAGAGCAAAACATCATTATGGTGAAAATTAAAAGCTGAAAATACACATTCTTACCACCTCCTGGCTGTTTTCAGGACTTCAGATCTTCCTCTTCATACCAGGAACCCAAGACAATTTTCCTTAGTGTCTGAATATTGACATACATCAGAAACTGTGACACACATTTCTGTTTCGAAAAAAGCATGTTCGATTGCTTTATCAAAATGCACAGTAGAAGAATTTTGATACAGGTTCCTCCCATGGCTTCAGGACACCTCCTGTGGATGGCTCTATAGGCAATTCAGACAAAATTCTTGACTTACAGTGGTAAAAATCTGTTTCTCTCTATCTTTGCAGGGATACTGAAAGCTCTATTAGGTGCAATGCAGTAAAGGATCCAAGCTACAAGTCTCTCCACTACTTTCCCTTGATAAACCCACAGTGCTTATTGTGCTCATGAAATTATCTAGAAGTTCCCTAATTATTATTTTGTAGTACTTGATCCATTATTTCAGTGCAGTTTTCTGCTGGGCCTAGGAAGTGATAACTACCATTATCTTTCTTTTCTTTTTTTCTTTTAAAAAATCAATATTATACTCATTTTCCTTCCTTTCTGTTACTTCCCCAGATTTTCAATTACTTTTCCAAAGTATTTTTCTTGGGCAAAATTAAACCAATTACTGCTGAACTTGACAAGTAATGACATATACCCTATGAACTAGTGGTTCTTTTTGTGCTCTGAGAGTAGTCCTTCATGGAGCAATTGTGTTTATTTGTTCGTTTAATACTTCTTTCTCTAGGAAATAGTAAACTTAACTACCATGCCTTTTGATATACCAGAAATTTCTTCTTCTCCTGAGCTTTCAGTACGACTTACTATTAGATTGTGTTCATTACTATTATATTACACTATTAAATGTTTTAATTCCACAAAATTTGTTTTTCTAAAATTCTTTACCTCAAAAAGATCTTCAGCACTATCTTAAGTTAAATTGTATAAATAGTAGTACTACTAACACTATCTCACAGACTTTGTGTTATACGTATACGTAGATGCTTTCTGAAGTTGAACTGGGTACCTTTGTCATGTTACAATCATTTAACCCAATATATATGATCACAAAGTCACATAACAGCTCTTTTTCTGTTTAGTGATGGTGACACAGCTAGGTTGAGCTCCTAGGTGCGGTGGAAATCAGGCTCACAGTGAGCATCGAATATCAGACATAGCTCCAGAATGGCTGGGCAAGACCCTGAGGACAGGATGAGATATCAGCCCATGGGCTGATCTGTTGCAGGACAAGAACTGTTTGCACACTGAATCATAATGAACAAAAAGAATTTCATGCCTCCAGAATGGGCCAAGTCACATTATTTTCTTTCTGTATTTTCAAACACAAAAGAAACTTTCATTTTTAAAAAAGCTCATTCAGTAATTCAAATAAGTTAAGATATAAAAAAACAAAGTATATTAGTCTTCTGTTTCTCTCCAAGGTTTTGGTTTGGTTTTGTGGTTTGTTTTTTTTTCTGTGAGGACAAAAGAAGTCTTTTGGGATTTACCAGCCAAGTGAAAAATCAATTAGCCTCACAGGTCTGTCTATTTGTTTGGATTAGCTATCAAATAATGCATACATTTTGTAAGTTTTTAAGAGTCTATCTATTTTTAAAAAATATACGTATAGCCTGGTGGGGGGGAAAGGGAGGGATAAGATTTGAAGACAATCTCACATAATCCAGGACTCAAAGTTCTTTTTATATGAAACCTCAAAGTAAAACTCCATTTCACTCTCTCATTTAATGGAATTCTGTTTGGTCAGTATCAAATTCAACTGCTCATATCTGTTGCACTGGATTTTTTTTCCTGACACGAAGTTAATTAGAGGGTAAAGAATATCATCGGTCCAGCATAAGAGTTTCTGCTTATAACAGATGAGACCCTGATAAAAAATTCTTCTCTTTTGGGAGTCACTCAAGAAAAGAAACTGGAGAACATAATGCATATTCAAGAGTGGTCTATGGAAGGCAGCTTACAAGTAAAGGATCGGATAAAAAACCCCATCATCTCACTACTGCCACCTGAGCTATTCACTATGGAAAAATAACAACTGATGCACAGGAAAGTTGCCAAGGAAGACAAGGAAGCACAGCTTATGAAAACTGCCTTGGACTACTTAATATTCACCAGCAAAGGTCAGGGCCTTAAATAGAAAGTATATTTCAGGAAATTTTATGGAATACCAATAATCAGAATAACCCAGAAGTGTTGAATTTGGAATTTAAAGGTCAATATTTCTAGAACCTGAAATTTTGCATGTGACTGGATGTTCAGGTGTTAGTTTGTTTTCTAATTTTCCATTGTTTTAACCTGTGCACATAACACACAGAATTTGCTTGTTTGAAAAACATCATCATTAATTACCAAGAATCCAATATGTTCTTAATTTATTTAATGGCAATGGACTGAATTGTCTGTTGCATAAAGACAGTCAAGTAGCAGTGATTGGCATGAATAAACCAGCTTCCCTGAATGGGCACAGGAAGGATTTTACTCAAGGAAATGGCAGCGAAACCCATCCTTATAAATAACTGAGCAGAGTTGACTTAAGCACTCATAATGCCAGTGTCTGTGATAAGCAATGGAAACATTAATATAAAATGCTTCACCATAAACAAATACAGTAGAGTTCAGAATGATATATTGCAGCACAGCCATCCCTAGCATGGCACGCTTTTAAAGTGATGTTTATAATCATTATTATTTTGGTAACAATAAGGGGGGGGGGGGGGGGGGGGGGGGGGGGGGGCGAAGGAAAAGAACAGCAAAAATTGTTATCTGCTAAAGAGAAACTGCAATAGCAACGTTTCCTGATAAGAACCTACATGAGGATTTAGCCACAGCGAGAGAACAACTGTGCTCAGATACAAATGCAGTAACTGAGAACGTGGTTGTAGCTTATTCATTTCTAATTCTAGCTGTATGTTACAGTCAGATGGTGAAAGCAGTCATTTCATGAAATAACTGAAATTTTCAGACATTTTGGGAAATGACCGACATTATGGCTGTTCTATTACACTCTTTGACTGTTTCACTCCACCATTAAGATAAATGACTGGTGTTATTGTGAGAGTCACATTGGTGTGATTTTTATCACTTACATTTAGACATCTGAACTTAGATGTATAGGTCAGTTTAGGCCCTCACAGTCGCTGAAGGAAAGATGGCATGCCCAGACAATAATCTGTCTGATCTACATTAGTTAGCTGTTTTCGGGTGCAATGAACCATCCTTTGGATATCTCTCTTTCCCTTAATTATAAAAGGAGCTTAAGGTGCTAAGTTTTGCTAAAGAGACTTACTGATTGATTTATCTTCGTGACCCTCATTTACTGTGTTTTTTAGCCCTACAGATGCCCACAACAAGTATTTCTATTATTCCATACTCCTGGAGACAGTCATCTTTTACTCTCTGGGATCTTTGCCACAGGACATCTAAATGTACTGGAGCTATTTGTTCCCTCTTTTTGGCTTATATTTCCCTTTTCCAGTGTGCTATGTAGCTGACAGAGTAGAATTAGTATTATATTAATTTTTTTCTGTTGTTTTGATCAGAACTAATAACTCAATACATCTTTCTTTACCCAGTTTGGGACATTTACTAAACCTCTCCATAGTCAGGTCTTTCCTAAAATCCCTAGACTTAAAAATTTGCCCCTGTTGTGACAGTCAAATTCTAGTGACAGATGAGCATGTTAAATGCAGTAAAACTGCCTTGAAGAAATTCTGTCTCATATTCCTAGTAAATGCTGCATTTGTTGGTCCTTCCCCTTCCAGGCCAGAAAAGACTAAGAGCCTGTCTTTATAACTGCCTCCTTGGGAAGTAAAAAGTTCTATCTTCAGACAGCCATGATAAAGTGGTATCATTCACAGGGATGAATATTAGTTGAAGTATGGATGTGGAGAACATCCATGAAACTATATGACAGGTTCACTCTTTCCTAATGAGAATTTGAGAGGTGCCAAGGGATTCTGCACATCAGATTAGGAAAGTCCAATATGGTTCTGATAGAACTAAGATGCTAGAAACTACATCTCAAAACAAGTCTTTGGCTGTGAATACATACAATAACAGGGGAGGTGCAGTTGTGGATTTTTGTAGTTCCTATAAAGAAGGGAAATGAACACAGAAGAGAACCTGTATCTCCAAGAGACTTATCATATCTCCTGAAACTGTAAAAAAAAAAGAGCTGTCCTAATCCCAGGGAAAAGCATCATTTAAATGGATTGGGTTGAAATTCTGCATGGAGTCAAAGATCACCTGCCAGTCGTAGTCTCTTAGTCTTTCTAGGCTGTGTTATAGGGTAAATATTAATTCCTACTTAATCTGCATATAAAACCCAGAGCACGTCAGAAGGCACTGACCTTCACATCTGTTGTGAATCACACATCTGTAAATCACAATTGGGTGCTCTGAATTTCTTAGGATCAGGCTTTTCAGTATGTACTCCTCTCCTTTTGGCTCTGGGATATTGCACAGAAGAACAGTTGAGAAGTAGGACTCAGTTGTCAAGATGTATTGTCCCTCTTGTATAAAGCCTTGCCACAAAGTCATACTCCAGAGGGAAGACAAGAAGAGCTGTAATGACATAATGAGACCCCAAATGAGACTATTTGGGCATTTCAGGATTTCTTAATGGAAACTCTGGACACTGAGACCTTGGGAATACTGATCATTAGTGGCAATGTGTCTCATTCACCTGAGTTCATACTCTGTTTTGGAACCTGCAGGTTGTTACTGTGAATACCTGCAGATATCTGAGAACATTTTTGAACTGCCGGAATATGTATGTATCTCAACAAATGTTATACAAGCAGTAGAGCTTAGCAACCAAACAGTCACAATGAACACACTGCCCATGAGGAGGTGCAGAAACAATTCAAAGTCATCGCATAGAACTCACATCATTCTGAGGCAAAACACAACCCCTTTGTGTTCTTTCCTGTTCCCAGTTCTGTAAGTCCCCAGAGGTTCCCCTATTTCCATAGTCAAAAAATGTCAAAAGAAATTTCCTTCTGATCTGAGACCTTATTTCTATTGCAGACTGCCTTGAGAAATAAATGAACAGCTGAAATATCCTTTACAGTCTGCATGGCTATAGCGTAGTAGAGAGGCCTGCCCTGAACTCCTGCAAAACTAGACATTAGAGAGAAGTTGAATTGTTGGGCAGGAAATAGGAATGTGATCCCAGACAAGAAATACAAATTCTTAGTTTGCTCCTAAGGAGGTGAGATACATTAGTTATTTGGGTTTAGTTTTATGTTTGGTTTTGTTTTCAGGTGTCATCCAGACACTTCAAAAAGTAGTTGCCTTCTAAGTACTTTTTTTTCACTTGAGTCTTCTAGGATTTTTTAAAGGCTTTACTAGGTTATTTACAATTTAGCTCATTTAAGGATTGAACTGTAAATCACATAGGTTGTTTTATATTTATCTAGTGTAATATTAAAAATCTTCTCCGTGAGATGTTGGTTTCTTGGTTTGGGATTTTTTAAAATTCAAATATATTTAATTATTTCTTTTCTTTCACATATTTCATTTGAGTATTGGTTTAAAATTACTCCAGTATACACATAATTTAACCATATGAGACTTCTGGTTATTTTTATGGTTATGCTTTTCAGGAAAGTACCTAGAACGAGACCTTTGAGTCAGTACCTGTGAACCCAGGTAGATAAAATGATTTCTGAACTCCAGCTTTTCACATTTAAGATCAGAGAATCATTGAGTGATCTTCATTCTGAAGAACTCCTGGAGGGGCAGCATGGCTCAAAGCTGGGACAATTTAAAAGTTATACCATTTGTATTAGCCCCTTGTTCAGTCAAGTTTTGAGTGTCTCCCGGAACAGAGATTTCCCCTCATGTCTGTGCCTCTGCTTTAATCTTAGACAGCCCTAATTTTCCCTAATTAGTTTCAGTTTCTGTAACCTGCGTCCATTCTCTCTTGTCTTTTCTGTGTCTATTGTCCAAAAAGAGTCTGTCTACACCATCTCTTTAGCTGCTTAATATGTGTTTAATGACACCTACTTACCCTGCTTTTCTTAAGATTGAATAAAGCCAGCTCTCCAATTTTCTGGCCACCTGTACATCTGTGCTTGACAAGCCTGAATTTTTCAATATCTTTCTCATACAGGGGAAATGCAGTAGTCCAGATTTGATCTTACTAGTGTTGAATGGAAAATAATAACCACTTACCTCAGCCTGCTACCACTGCTCTTGCTAATGTACCCAGTATGTGGTTGGCCATCATCTCTGCAAGGGTTCATTGCTGGCTCATGTTGAACTTAGTGCCTACGATCGGCCCCTAAAACCTTTTCTGCACAGCTGTTCCCCGGGCAGTCAGTGCCCAGCTAGTGGGACAACATAGGAGTGCCTCCACTTTCATTGTTAACAGTCACTAGGATCAGAAAGCTCTTGGCTTTCACAAAAACAGTCCAGGCTTGACAGCATTCAGTGCCTCTGCCCATCAAAGTCCAGAAACACCCTGTAAATAGAAATGGCAATGCACATCCACCAGATCAGGGGCCAAGATGAGACAGAAGTTGTATTCCTTAAAAGTAGGACTGCTTCAGGATGAGATGAATTAAGGATGAAATAATTATTTTCTTCACAAGAATTTAAAGATTTAATATTGAGATTGACTTACAAGAGGGACAAAGATTCACTGAACTGGGAATGGGAGAGTGACTTGCCCCAAAAGGAATAGGAAGTGTGACAAAACAGTTGTGCATTTCCAGATTGTAGTGAAATGCAATTTTATATTTGAACTGGTGTATTACACAGGAATTGTTTTAAAACTATTACAAATGTTTCAACATAGTAATAGTACCTTAAGCCCAGCTTGTTTCACCCAAGTGCTCAATAGCAGCATCACGAAAAACTTAGTTATACGTGGATATCCTCAGTGCATATAAAAACAAACCTTCACTAGCAGGTAGTTAAATTATCTTGAATAATAATTTCAAAGACAGGATATATATATTTTATGAAAGTTGGTATAGTCTTGCTAATTGGAGTTCCACAATAACACTCTCTGCAGCTAAACTGACCTTCAATACTGATCCAGAAACAAAATAAATCACTAGAAACCTTGAAAACATGAGATGAAATAAGGTTCTTATATTCTTTTTAACAAAGTTTAATGCCTAAACAAGGTTTTAAGCTAGGAGTCATCTAAGTTCTACCTAAACTCAAGACAGAGAGATCTGACCCTCTCCAGAAAGTTATCTAACCTTGTATCATGTGAGTTGCTGAATGATGGTCTCTGTCCAGTGAGAAGACAGTTGTGAGCCCCCAAATGAGACATTAATTTATATGCAGTAATGTTGGTTGAATTAAAATTTTAGTTTCTGTAGCTGGCAGAAACAGAACATTTTGAATATGTGTTATGATTGCATCTGGTCAGAAATATATTGGCAAATTGTATAAAGTGAGGGTATACTGAAATGGAAAAGCCTTAAGAAATGATTGATTTAGTTTACAATTCAATTTAAAATAATGAAGGAAGGATTATCATGGCATTAGAATGTCCCTTTTCAGTATTTTTGGAATAAAAACTTAATATTTGTGTTGTAATATAACTTTTATGTTCTATAACATGCGTGTTAGCTTCTAACATATAGACAAGTTTTTAATAACTTGAATAAAAATGGAACTTCATTATTTTTGAGATTAAATACTATTTTTCCTCATAAACTTAAACATTTTTGATTTATTTTATTCAGTTTGGAAAGAAGACAAACCTCATAATCTCAGAAATTGTTGATGAAAAGGAATTTGCTTCTTTTTCACACCTTTAAGTTAATTTATTGCACTATTTATCATTCAGCATCTGGTACTAATTTTCAGCTGAAATGTTCATTGTTGTGATGGTTGATTATTCATACCAATTATTGATGTTCTTCTGGTTGTATTTCATTTGAAAGAATAGGCACAACAAGGAAATGTATTATTACTTGTTACAACATTTATTATGTTATTTATATGTGTGAGACTTTATAAAGATGGCAATCAGATGGTTCTAGAATCTTGAAATTTTCTATTTTTTGATATCAGGCTACACCACTTTCCCCATTTTATGTATTAGAGAGAGAAAGAAATAGTGATTAAAAGGTTAAAGAGAGAAAATTAGTTGGAATAGGGACACAAAGTCTTCTGGCTCTGATTTTTTCCAGAGCAATATATTTCATCGGATTAATGAGACTAAACAGAACTGAACAGAACTAAGAGTGATAGAAGAAAAAATTCCCAATGGTAGAAATTTGGCTTACTCCTGCAACCATGACACCAAAATAGATTGTTTTCCAGATCACCAGAGTCAGTTTAGGTAATATTTGACTGAAATCCAGAAAGCCTGAATACATAAAGAAATATAAAATAAACCAGTTTACAGGGAGATCAATAGGAACCTTCCAGACAATTTCTTTAGGTTGGAGGCTTGGTTCTTTTGCTTTCTCTTCAACAAAATTAAAATTGTTAAATCTGAGGGAAATGAAAGAGGTTTGCTAATATTGAAAGGGAACTCTAGCAAAGGTTTCCAGAAAACCACTTCTCATATTTCCTTAATAGTCTGGCATCCTTATTACCAAAATGAAAGTGCAGGAGATTGGTGGGATAGTCATGCTATTATATGTTAAACATTGCACTGAAGTAGGGAGTATAAACTCCCTCTGTAGTTGGTGCCAAAAGAAGGAGTTATAACTCTCAGGAAGTAAAAAAGGCAAAAGCTTACAGTATGTAATTCGATCCATACAATTTAGGCCCACTTTTGGTCTTTTGGAAGTGCTGTCTCCCTCTCTCTCTCTCTCTCACTCTTCAATAAAAGATTGGGTTTAACTTTTAATAGTTTAAATTAAGAGGAATGGATTCTGCTGTAGTCTAATTCTGGACCCCAAGCAGGTCTCCAATGGTGAAAGAAATGAAGACTTGAAGGTGGCTGAAATCAAGTTGAGGGGTAACAAAGACAGCAGATACAAAGAAAGAGCAAGGTGTATATGCATGTTAGAAAATACAAAAATAGCCCAATGCCAATCCTCCAAAAAAAGAGGAACAAAGAAGAAATCTCCGTAACATCACACTTTTCCCATTGGAGAACTCTGATGACCTGGCCCAAATGTTTCCTTTCTTGAGGAAGATTGGTGTCATAGGATCCAGAGGGACGTCGGAAGAGTGGCTATAACATTAGAAAAAAGGATAAGTACTATTGTGCGCATAACAATTATAACTGCTTTGCTGCATTACTGAAATGTTTTCTCGGTAAAAGTGTTTTTTATTTCTTATTCTGTAATAAATAAATCTGGACTAATAACATTTGTCTAGTTATACTGTTAAACTTTCAACTTTATTAATAACAAATTATTAACTTCACATATTTGTTACATTTCCCTTTAGCCCATAATAAAATTTAGCATTATAAAGCATAATAAAATGCTTGAAATTTTAATAGAAAAACAGTTCCCATTTGATTCACTTTCATACAACACCTATAAGAAACAGCTTGGACAACCAGTAATGTTTGTTTTGTCTCATTTTTATTTCTTATTGGAAGTTACTGCTAGGTAGCAAGAAGAGTTTCTGATCATAGTCAGTTACTCTGGAAAATATGTTTTATTGTTTTCACAAAAAACACACTTAAATGAAGGGAATTAAAAAATCATTTTTACAGTAGTCTTTGGATAATAAATTATCAAGTCTTAAATACTAGCAGATTCTTTTATTTGAGTTTATCTTGTTGAGATAGATCAGAATGCTGTAATCAATCATTCAGCCTAGCCAAAAAACGGCTTCATCTTACATGTGTATTCTTTTCAAAATCAAGTTGTAACATTTGCACATAATAACTTATTGGTTTGCAAGTTTAGTTCAAGCCTGCACTCAATATTATCTGACATTTTATTGGCTACTACACAAACTTTTGCCTAATAAAGTCATTTTACTTAGAAAAGTTAATTGAAAGCCTGCCTTTAATAAAGCTTTTTTTTAAAATTATGTATGAAAAGTAAGGTAACAGCACTCGATGCATAGCAAGAGGAGAGACAGTAAAATGTGGGAAAGAATAAAGAAGAAAAAGGAAACATTCTAATGAGAAACAGAGTTGGAAGGTGAAGTTTCATAAGGGTGAATTCATTCCCTGAGGGAACTTAATCTGGATTTGGTGCCTGGATCAGCACACCTTCCTAGATAAAATGTATAAATCACAGAGTTATGTGACAGATGATACTTATTTAGAATGAGGCTTCTTAAAGTGTTGCTTAGTAAGAAATAGACACCTTTTCTTCTTTCAAGAAATGAGATCTTTATGCAAACATTACAGTATAGAAGTATAGAATGGAAGTACAGAAGGGAGGGCAGGAAATCTTGGGCTGGTATAGAAAAACCTCAGCAGAGTGGAAAAAGGGGCCATCCTCAATTTGTGAATATCTGTGCTTTGTCAGAGAGATATGAAAGCTACAGAGAGGCCTCCACAGAAGGTTTCATGCAGGGGATGGATATAGTTTACAGATGGAACTTATATTGACCTGCTTCATTTCAGAGGAATGAGACTTTCCAAAAAGTAAAATTAAAGTCTTACTCTGCCTGGAAATAGTTAGAAATCTAATCGATATGTTGGTTGATGAACATCCGAGTAGGAACATTGTAAACAAAAACATAAAATGAACTAAAACCCATGTTTCCTCATATAGGTCTTTTTCTTTTTTTTTTCCTACCCATGTCATAGACATCTTCCACTCTGTTGAAGAAACGATTATAAAAGCCTTATTTTTTAGAAATTTGTCTTTTTTTACCTATCTATTCACAGTTACACATGTGGGATAGAAAGGAAACGCACTAGCTTCCCAGTTCTGAAAAAAAACCACCATTGTTCGAGTCTGCCTTGTATTTGACATTGAATGTATAGGCCAATACAATGCTAGTAAAATATTGTGAAAAACAAATGATAGAATGAATAAGCATGGAAACCATTGTAAAAGATGGGTCCCTGTACCTCAGGTGGCCCATAAATTTATCTTTAGGCAGTTAACATAGAATAGCAATAAATTAAAAAAGAAAAAGAAAACCTCGATCAACCAAACAAAACCCCACGCAACACCTAACCTCTAGAAGTGCTCTGCATCCTCATTGTTGCTCATTGGAAATTCCCCAAGGCACATTATTTCCTCAGGAGGGGATGATTCACAGTAATATAAATGTTTTATGACAGCTGTTGAATGTTGACAAAGTTGTGTTAGAATCTATAACTGGGTTCCTTTAAAAACTTTGTCTTCTTTTTTTCTCTTTTGTCAGTGTCTCTCTCCATTTTCTCCATTAGTTGGTTATGGGGATTGCTGGGAGACACTGTTTCTCTTTACATGTAAAGGGAGATGAAACTTGGAAGCTTCCTAAACGCCTTCCTACTTATCAAAGTGGCTTCCCATTTTAATGTATAGAATAGGAGAAACATAAAACTTGTAGAACCTCTGTACAGCCACCCTCCCAGGAGCTTCCACTATTCATACCTTCATGGCTCTTCTGGTGGGTTTCCTGAGGACCATGGCATTTTTACTTTTACACAAAGAATTTGAAACATGAGGTTCTCTTCCAGTTCATAACAAAGTCAGCTATTCTGAAATATCAAAGCCCTTTATGAATTGGAATGACCTTTCCTTGGTTAGCTCCTGCCCTTTAGCAATGGGTGTTGCTGGTTCCTCGAAATTCACATACATGACCACTTTTTGCAAAAAGGCTATGAGAGGGCAAACTTTCTCCAAAAGGTCTTTACCTTAAAAAAGTCAACCCCGGGCATGAAGAAAAGAGAACAAGTTCTGCAGGCTATTCACCTCTTGGCCTCTTTACTGAAATTGCCAACAAGGAGAGGAGCTGCCATGAAGACTGTTCATTTATCTCTGAAAATAATGTTGAATATCTGTCACTGCTTTGGGAAATGATTGACCTGCTAATGATAGGTTTTATATCAGCAGGTCCTCGAGTGCCACTCTCAAAGTCACTATAAGGGATCTGAAAATTGACTTCTTAATGGTGAAAATCCTGTGGAATGGAAAAGAATTGCATTGCAGATGAATTTTCTGATGCAAGTGCATTGTCTTTCCTCTACCCAGACTGATGCCCATGTACTAAGTAAGTTGCCAAGAGAAAAACTTAAGGGAATTATATTGCTATGAAATTTCACGGAGTTATATACATTTAATGTCATGCAACAATTCTTACATGCAAACAATTCTTAAAATTTGTCTTATGATAGTGAATATGATTCTTACTGAAAAAAAAAATCAACATACTTACAGGACAGTTATATTTAAACTTATGAGTATATAGGTTGCCCTTAAGGAAAAAAAAAGTAATAATTTGCCTCTTGTTTTCAAGTTTCATTAGAGTCCAAGCTTCTTTTCAGAGAAGCTTCTAACAAAGGTCAATAGAAATTATTGGAGATTAAGGATGGAATTTTCAAAAATGATTACTGCTGGCCTAAGTCTGATCTCACTGGCTTCAATGAACTACCTTTGACTTTAGTGAATAGAGCTAGTCAAATGTCAAGAGCTTTTTGGAAATCCAGTATGAGTGATGTGGTTATTCAGCTGACAGTGAGACAAGAATAGAGCACAAAACCCTCGATGTGGGTTATTTCCTTTTTCTGACCTCTTTGTTTTCTGCAGAGTGTAGATATCCATTTCTTAGAAACATATAAATGCAATCATACCAAAGAAATAAGCAAATATAGAAAAAGGGAAAAAACAAATGAGTGATATTGAATGGCTAGGAAAAAAAGGGGTTAACAAGGATAAATACAGATAAAAGTAAACAAATACAAATCCAATGAGATATTGCCTTGGAAAATTGCTACCTAATTTATTTCCTCATTAGCATTTTTGAAACTTAACTAGGCCCAATTTCATAGTAAACAAGAAAAATGAATTGCAGATCCCAACTCTGTTTATGTTCAATTTCTATGCTGTGCTTTGTTCCCCCTGAATTAAAGAAAAAATCTATCTTGTTTGTTCTTGAATTAATATTATAATCAATGCAACTTTCCATTGTGTTTGTGGTTTGTCACTATTACTTATTAGTTACAGCATGATAACACCTAAAGAACAACCAAGAGAGGAATTCCATTATGATAGGCAAGACTGAGACGCCATCCATTCCCAGCTTTGCCTATTTAAATGGTTCATTTTTATATGAACAAAGCAAGCAATAAATTTAGACGGAAGGGGAGAAAAATACATATAACACACAAGATCAGAAATCAATGTCGTCATCTGTAGACTTCAAACTATTTTTATATTTTTTGGCCAACTTTGAGCCATAACTGAAATTCTTTTAGCAATTTTCTAAGGAAATCCAACGGTTATGATCACAAAACATAAGTGTCAGATTTTCAGTCTCCATTTCTGTAGCTTTTGAATCCATTAGCCAATTTTAACCAATTTTGCCAGAGGGATAGAATTAACAAAAAGTGCTAGATTTCTGCACATTCTGAGAAATTGTTGGCCCAAATACATGAAGGCACATGTAAGAAAAACTTAGTAACACCACCTCTCATTAAACATCAGGGAATTCACACCAGGCAAGATATAGATCAGTAGACTTTATCAGAACTACTCCTCTAGAAACAGCTTCAGTTGACCAATGTATTTATTCAATGAGTGTAATGAGTGTAATTCAATTAGTGTAATTAAACAAATACAAACCTTTTCAGACTTTGTCACATATCATATAGAGATTTAATAGAAATGAAGGTGGGACTTACCAATGGGCAGATGGATATCTCCATCTCTGTAGGTCATAGGACCTCAGCCCACTGTCAGTGCAGAGCTATAGGCACCTATAGGATGTTCTTAATGTCTAAAATATGACAAAACAATTACATCCTCAGCATACTGCTCTTTATTGACTCTACAGACTGTTTAGATGGGTAGTTCTTAAGGTGAAGCCCATGTTGTAGGCATTACTCTTTTTGGCCTATAAAACATGACTAGTATATGAACTTAGTGTGACTGGTTGTACAAATATATGGTGGTGTACAAAAAAAAAATAAAAGAGGTATCATGTAATTTTAGCAAGTATGCATTATGTTGACAGCATGTACAGTTGTCTGCTGAGCTAGGTAGAAGAATGGCTACATCCTTATGCAGCAGGAACTCCCTGTAAGACAAAACCATCTCAACAATCCAAACTGGAGAAGTCAGACTGTGCTTTGTACATGTCCCAAATCTCTTTTGCTCCTGTACCAGCCATATACATTTTTCAGTTGGCTGGATACTTCACTTATGGACTATAGGATACAAACTGAAGTTTATGTAGTACAGATGATCCTACAACAGTGTAATTTATGTTCTAGTTAGAACAGTATGTAAGTATGATCCTGTTCTTAAACAGGTGCTTGAGTCTATTATGCTAGTTTGTATTCTGGCTTTAGGTCCTGCATAAGTGACTATATATGTAAATTAGTAAATTACATTATATTGTCCAATTAAATGAGCAACATGATGCACAAACTCAAACACCTATCTAGTCTTTTCAGCATCATGTGTTTGGGCTGAGGTTCACCCTAGCTATTTCAATGAATTTCACTGAAATTTTAGAGTTGGAAGGGACCAGCTATGCTGCAAATAATCTCAATACGTGACTATTGTTTTCTGATAGCTGTGGAGTTATCAGAAGGATGTATCTTCTGATAAATCCCTGGAGGTATTTAAGAAACGTGTAGACGTGGTTCTTCAGGGAATGCTCTAGTGCCCAAGATCAAGATTATTGGTTTGTGGTGAGGTGTTGTATGTGGGGTTGTGGGTGTGGGGCTTAGTTGGTGGGTGGTTGTTTGTTTTTTTGTTTTTGGGGTTTTTTTGTGTGTGTGGTTTTTCTGGTTTTGGTTTTTTTCTGTTTTGTTTTGGGTTGGGGGTGCGTTTTTTGTGTTTGTTTTGGTGGTTTTGGGGGCTTTTTTTTGTTTTTGTTGGGGGTTTTGTTTATGTGTTTGGTTGGTTTTTTTGTTGTTTTGGGGTTTTTTTTTGTTTTTTAGTGTGGTTGGACTCGATGATCTCAAAGGTCCCTTCCAACCACTAAGATTCTGTTATTCTGTGATTCTGTGATGTTTTCTACGCTAACTGCACTGCTGGCATCGGTGCCTTAGTATGTAACACATGACAGCCCAACACCACTCTAGAGAGAAGGTTGTGGGTTAAACTGATGTAGAAGTGTGTTCATGTTTTGTTTGTCTGCTTTAGTCTAACATACATTCTCTCTCTTGTACAGGTAATCTGTTTCTGCTATGCTGGTGTGGTATATGTATATATACACACTGAAAACTTACTATAAACACTGCAAAAATATGTTTCATTTTAAAAAAATATCAAAATAGTTCATAATATTTTTGTTGAAGTGTAATACATTAGATCTTAAGTAATTAAAAAAAAAAAACAAACAATTGTTTTTACTAATTACTAACGGAATTATATTCCAAAGATTTCAAAGCAAATTTGTCTAAAGTTTGGGATTTGGTTTTTATTGGGTTTGGGTTTTTTTGCATAATACAAATATTTATTCTCCCAAATATAGGAAGTCTGCTTACAAATAATCATCCCCTACATGATTCACTTACTCTGGTATTAGCCTGTATAGAGACTGCCACCCAAACACGTTAAACCACTGAAAAATATCGGGTAATGACTTATAATTGCTATTGCTGCCTGGCTATGGATTTTGTAAGATTTATTCTCTTCCTTACTAAGCTCACCTCTTTATTAGGATACTTTTGTTACGTATCTTCTTTGAGGCTGCAAATTCTGTGGAATAGAAATTGTATCATTTGATTTATTTTTAAAACATCTAACATAATGTGATTCTAAATATGTCTATATATAATCAGTGCTGTATCAGTGTTAATAAATAATAAAATAAATAATAAAATCCCTATGAGATTATTATCTACGGCTCAGGTAAATAAAATTTGGTAATAAGTAATTAAGCCCATATTTCTCTACAAATCAAGGCCAGAAATAACCTTCCAAATCAAAGTAGATTAATATTCACCTTCAAGGAACAACCAAAGGATGTGTTTCTTTAAAGTCACAATCAAGAGGTTGACATTGTCCCTCATATGTAACGAAGTGCAGGTTTCACTGCAGACCATTTCAGCTGTCTTAAAAGTTAAGCATGCAACTTTCCTTTACAGTGAAGAGTGAACAATGCCTATCTCACAAAGCCAATTTCTCTAAACTCCTTCTCTTTCCTGACTCCTGATGGAACCAAGACAGCTCAGAATTTCTGGATATTTAGGACTGAAGTAATTTATGTGCACTGACAATTGGCTATCCAAGATTGACAAAGAGGATAGAGGACTACATTTGATCAGAGGAATCCCTCTGTGGAGTCCCACAATCTTAGCAACTAGAGCTCAAAAAACCAGCTCATATGTAGACACTTACCCTGCAGATAACTAAAATTAGGTTAAATGAATCCTGAATTCATAATTTTTAAATAGCTATGGTTATATTAAGTGCAAATGAGCCTCTGAGCTGGGATCTGCAGTAATTTTATGATCAAAGATTACAGAGTTGGGCTGGAAGACAATGGCTGCTGAAGTTCAGGTATAGGCTATAAGAGGAGATTGGGACCTCACACAGGACTTAAAATTGTATCATCAGACACTTCCAATAGATGTGTTTCAAATCTATATGAATGAAGGTATTTAGGGGGTATAAAAAGTTTGTGCTAGCACTAGGATTATGCATACAGGGCTGGTTGATATTTTGCATATTTTCAGATTTTTTGAGAACTGTGTATCAGATTTCCATCCTTGAAAATGTTTTTACTAATTGTAGAATAGAACTCTTTGTACTTAAAAATCAGATATGTTTCTTCCTCCAAAGAGCATAAGGCAGGGATCTGGATCAAGAAAAACTTAAAGAGCTTATTTTAAAAGAAGACTGAGAAAGACTGTCAGGCTGACAGGCCCTTGCATGTGTTCCATCTGTATGGAAAGAAATATTGAGCAGCAAAAACTATAATTCGTATACATGAGAAAAAAACCACATACACTACAAAAATACATAAAGAGGAGCATTAGAAAGAGCTACGGTACCATTCAGAATGCTAGTCTGGTGCAGTCAAATAAAAAGGGGAGGAAGACAGCATTTGGATATGCCTCAAGGAAGAAAGATTTTTCTTTAAGCCAGTTGTTTGTCAGCAAAAATTTTTTTTCAGTTAAAACTGGCTGAAAAATAAGTAAACACTGTTCTCAAGTAATTTAAATGTTGGGGTTTTTTGTTGTTGTTTTCTATTTTTCCCCTTAAATATAATTAAGATAATAAAGTTGAGTGTACAATTTCAGGTAATGGGTTTCAGTAAATTTTAACAAAACAACAAAAAATATATAGACCTTTCTTAAAAGAAAAAAAAAAAAGGAGGTAATTATCACCCCAAAATATTTATGGGCTGGTTTAGGCTTGGTTATTTTTTTTTTTTTACCTACTAAAACTTGTCTGGAATTGCTAAGCACAACAAATGGTGATCACTTGTATATGACCTGCATTTGTGATTTCAATACAAATAATGAGAACTCTTGACATCCTTCTGTATTATTTCTTCTGACCATGAATACCTTGAAAAGGACCAATCAATCCCAAAAAAGCCATAAAAGATACAGGTGTAGTGTTCTCACTAGCATGTCACTGTGACACTTACTTCAGTGGAATTATGACAGTCAGTATCAGTTGAAGATTTAGCTAAATTGAATCTACAATATACCTGCCTGGTAATCCAAAGACATGACTGCCTTTTTTAACATGTAATGTTAAATGGCTTTTTGATAAAAAGGATCACTAGTAGTTCTGAAACTTCGTCTATTTGAATGGCTAGTGAACTGGAGAACTCTGTTGTTCTAACCGTGTCTGCTGTTGTTGTGCAACTTCAGTAAAGTACTTGCTTGTGACTCCAAAACTAACTGCTGTCACATCTTGGAGTTACAGAGAAAATATATACCCACAGGTGAACGTCTATAGATATTTCTAAGATGCATAGAGTAGGGAACTGCATTACATGCAGTAACTGCTACACTTGGCCCAATGTATTGCTGTGACTGCTGTTATACATATTAGAAAAAAGGCAAATGAGAAATGAGATGAAGTAATAAGAACAGATGTAACCAAAAAAAGAGACATTTCACAAGTCTCAATTACAGTTAAAAATATTTCTATCATCCCCAAGTAAAGAATTTCTGCATTCCTAAGATATAATTTTAGTTATCTTATACCTAAACGAACAGAACAGCAGTTCCTGACTATCTAAAGGTAGCAGAAGCCATGTTTTCCTAATCCTGGGGTTTGTTTTTCCCCCAACAAATACAGTTGAAATAATAACAAAGCAACCTCATTCCACCCTCCAACCCAGCAGCAAATATAAATCCATCAGGGTGACAATAGGATTAAAATGTAGGCACTTTTTGCTTGTTAGTCTTCTCCCTTAAATAACTTCCATGTGAAATGGGAAATTGATGTTGCAATAAGTTGGTTCCTGTTGTGGGCCCAACAATAGAGCCAGCAATCCTCTTACTGTGGAGCATTACTTTTGCCTGTATGTTGGCTGGCTAAACTGTTCAGTAACCTTTTGTCTCCATGGGAGACAATGTGCTTGTTGATTTGCCAAGTCTCAAATCCTATATTTAATACAATGCCTTGATGTCATGTGAAAAATAAAAAGTCTGACTATCCCTGAATATCATTAAGAAAATCGAATGGGCGGGAGGTGGGGCAGGGAATAGGAACTGACTATATCTTTTTCTAATTAAACAAATATTACTATAACTAAACCAAATTGTATTTGGTTTTACTCATTCCTAGTTATTGAATCCAGGCCTGAGTACATCCAGCATATTTTAATCCATGAGTAAGTACTATCTGTCCTAAATCTTCATGAGGAAAATGGCCATACTCCAGAATCTTCACTATGACTTGTGTAGCCATACCTTCGTTGGTCTTCACCTGGCTGGCAAAAAAGATGATAGTAGTGAAGCTCACATGGGCTCCATGTGCCTACCACATCTGATGGATGCATGTGTGCTAACTGAAGCTTGTATTAGTGTTTCTGACAGTAATACAGTGAGCACAGGAGACTGGAGGGTCGGATCTGAAGGTCCGATTGCTTTTCAATTGCTTTTCGAGTCATCTCTTGCTCTCTCTCTCTCACTCTATTGTCAATAGAAGACCACAGTAACTGCACTCCCAATTTAGACCCCTTAAACTGGGAAGAGTGTTTCAGAGCCAGAGTCATTGGCATTTAAACTTGTCCAAAGAAATTCTGTCAGAATGCCCACCTGGTGATGAAAAAGACATCTTTCCAACTGCCTAAAAATGTATTGTTTCCAAGCAAATTTCATGTAAGAAAATGAAACACAGTGAAGATGAAAAAGTGTTCTGTACCAGTATTTTCCCCATGGGATGCTTCTTTTAAATTTTTGGAATAGCTTAAAAAACCATTGGTTTAGAACATTTAAAAAATAATCTATAGTTTTAGTGTAAATTAAATGCTCTGAATTTATCACAGTAAAATATTTGGACTGACCCTCACCTCCTCAATTTCTGTTTCCAGGGCATTTTACTTGGCAGCAAAATGTTTATTCGGGGTTTTTTTTGTTGGTTTGGTTTTTTGTTGTTTTTATTTTTCTCAGGGTTTCTTTATATTTTGTAAATGGACAAAGAAAAAACACAGTTTTTAGACTTTCCAATCACACAGGAAAATCTGTGTGTCTACTCTCCCTGAGTCTATTACCATCTCGTGGTACTCTAAGTTTGGCTCCCACAGGAAAAAAGCAGTGCTCAGAACTGTCCCAGCATGTAACAATGAGGAAAGGCGACTTTTTCAGTGCTATAATTGTGGGTTTTACCTGTGTTCCACTAAACTATCTGAAATCCTGTTACCCAGAACTGTGCTCCATGTGTGTATTACTACTCACACAGGTTACAAATATTCCCCTGAAGTCTAGATGCCATAGAGAAAAGAGCAGGTCAGGTAGGCAAGGCAGGAACAAGGTTAAGAGAGAATAAGGAAAATGGTGACCTTTTCTTGCTAACTGAATGACCAGTAGAGTTACAGGTACTGCGTCCTCATCTGAGGCCATCCCTTCAAGTTATTGCTCATGGGACAGGAGGGAATCTTGGCCTGTCACTGCCCCATACTACAGAAAAATACATGAGTTCGATTACCAGGACTGTCAATCTGTTGCATCTTATTAACATTAAATTTACTTCAAAGAGAGACCAAAAAAAAAAAAATTGCATGTAATTTATTATACAGAAGCAGAAAGGAATGCAAGCAGCATGAATCTCAGTCCAAAATACAGGAAGTAATTTCCAACATGAATAAACAGAAGGTTTCTGGAGCAGAGGTGTATTCTCAAAGTGACTTTATAAAAGCTTTCTCCTCACTCCAGCCTTCTCCCCTCCCTTAGCAGCCTCCTTGAGATCTCATGTATCATTGTTTTGTGCACACCGCTTTCCATGAGATGAGTTTAATAGCATTATAAAAGTCACATTGTGCACAAATTGGGAACTTCAGTGCCTCGGTAACTGCTCTGATGCATACACACTTGCAAAGTTTTCAAAGCAGAAATGTTGAAGGCACTTCAAGGCACAAAAACATCCTTGGGTAAATTACTTCCTATTAGTATGTCACATATATCTTATATATGACTCTGGTTTCATGAAGTGACAGCCGCGCTTGACAATAAAACTTTGCACTCTTTTTTATTTATATTTTTCCTGATTTTTTTTATTTCTTCCAAGTATATAATGTCTGATGATAAACCACTCATCTTCCTGCTACCAATGAGACCAGTGCTGCCTATTTTGCTTACCAATAAGCTAGAGCATTTCCACGCCACATCCCTGCCTGAAATATTGAGCAATTCTAATCACTGCTGGATATCTCAGGCAGCAGAAGGAAGCATGAATAGTTTTAAAAGGTGGGTAGGTTGTAAGTCCTGTGACCCATTTAACATTAAAGGGGAAGAACATGAAAGTTAAGTTGAGAATTTATAAAAAAGGTGTTTCCTTGTCTGTGTAAATTCCACCTTAGATCACAGAATCTCACCCTTTTTCCGATATAATGAAGCTATGTAGCAAGAACAGAAAATACCAATCCTACTCTGACCTATGAAAAGGAAAGAATAAGCATAGCTTCTCCCTATATGAATTCCCCAAGTTGTCTGTAACCTTCCCCTTTCTGATAGTGACTCCAGTGTGAGTAATTTGGTTCTCAATTTTTTAATGAAGAATCTGATCTCCTTTTTCGTTGTGTTTTATGCTTCTGCATAATGGGACACTGAAATTGGTAAATCAGTTTCACTTCAGGTTTACAATCTATTTCACTTCCTCATTTCCAATTACAATTTTGGAATATTTTGTTGTTCGCATTTAAGACATCATATGGAGATATTTAACACTTCAGATATAGAAGGTTAAATGACACTTTTAATGTACTGTTAGGAAAGTTTTAAAACACATAAAAAATGGAGAAATAGGGGAAATCTGTTTTGTTTTTTTTTTTTTTAATTTTCTACCCCACATCTCATTTATAGATCACTTTGAAAAAGATGAAACACATCTCCTTAACAAGTTCTGATCTTTTGATAGCCCCTGCTTAATTTCCACTAGAGTATATTTCTCCAATTTTATGGCTGAGAGAAACATGAATTAGATAAAATGAAATTACAGAAAATAACAAGTGTATCAAACCTACATATTAATCTTGAATTAAATTTACAGTGTCCGTGTAACTGAGCTACAAACACTGTCTTTACAACTATGGGAAAGGTTTTCTAAATGGATCTGTCCACAGTTAAACATCTGAAAATGATCACATCTGGGCAGAAGAGAGTATGGAAGGAGAAGCTCAGTACTTAGTAAGTTTTCTGAAAATATATCCATAAAATCTTATCTTTCAGACCTTCAGAAAAGCATTAAAATTTGAATCTAGGAGTGAACTTCATAATTATGTTTCACTAGCAAATGTACTTTTTCCATAAAGACCTTTAATTTGGATCCCACTCAAAAACTCATACTAGTTTGCTTAAATCCTAAAAAAAATATGTTACCATTTTCAATATAATCACAAATGGAAATTGCAAGGAGATGTATTTTAGACACACTACAGTGCTTCATGTTTATACTGGCAAAAGAATATGTACAGTATATTATATTTATATGTTATATTTTGAATGTACAATTTTAATATTTTAACATACTAACGATATTAAAGACCATTAACACTCATTCAAATAAAGAGTTTGGTTTAGAATGATTAGGACTTGAACTATTAATCTATTTTAAAAAAATACATCCTCTTCTTTTTGGAAGTAGGCAGCTATACAATCCTAGACCTTGACCTGTTGGAGTTTTAATTTTCAAGATTATATAACAACATAAATCATATATAAATCAAATATGTGAAACATAAATCTCTTGTTAGACATACCAGACAATATAACTCCTTTATTTAAGCTTCAAAGATTTAATTGTGAATATTTAACCAAATTTTAGTTCTGATTTGTACAGTTGCTGTCTAAATAAATCTTAAGTAAATACTTAGAACAATGTTAGTTTGAAGGAAGGTAGGAAGACAGAGAAGGGTGGGGTGAGGAGAAAGAGAGGAAGGAAGGAAGGAAGGAAGGAAGGAA
>BJBW01010080.1:0-31850 GCA_004320125.1 Scolopax mira
CTGCTCTTTTTGGGGTCACCAAATGAGATAAGGCCATCCTATTTATCTCCAGCTACACCACCTTTACACCAAGGAGTTAGTTTTATAGCCAAGCTGCTCGGTCACAGGATAGCCTGCTCTTTTCCGACACGTTTTAAGGAGACTTCCTGGGAAAAGGAGCCAGTTTTCAATAAAATGTAAAGCTGGGAATGCCTGGATCATTAAGTAGAGCCATCCCCTTCCCCAGTGGTTAACACTATCACAGGGCCTTTTCCAGGACATCAACCTCTGTCTTAAAAAGCAATTTCGCTTTCGACTCCTTAAACCTATTAGAAAACTCTTCCATGACATGATTGCGCTGGTGTTTAAAGTCTCCCAAATTTATTCACCACCAATCTACATCCATTAGTTCTTCTGTTAGCATTAGGTTTTGCCCCTTGAAAATATTTATAGGAAGCAATCATTCCCTTGGAGCACTTATTTTGTGAGATGTAACTAATTACCATCTCTAGTCTCCTAAGGAAAGATCTCCACACCCTGACACTAAACCTCACAGAGAGTCTAGAATGCCTGGTGCCACACTCTGGGATTTTTCTTCTATTTTCTGTCCTTCTTCAGCATTAGATACTTTAAGCCACAGTCTAATGATATTCCTACACACAGAAATACATCTTAGCACAGTTCAGACAGCTCACACCATTATTTCATTTGGCTGGAGCAGCACAAAAATACACCAATAGCAGTGGGTTAGTTTCTAAAGCATTATTCTTCCTGGTTCAACCATCACAGTGTGTGTCACAAGAGGAAGGAAAAATACCCATAAGGGTCAGAAACGATGCAGAAATTGTAAATTTACAGCACTGGCAGGGTTAAGGAAGCAGTTATCAGAGTTCTTCTGGCAAGCACAGCCACAAATATCAAAGAATCAAAACCAAACTACACCCCAAAGCACATCCATATGTGTGTGCATATACATGCGCACACACACACACCCCCCTACTTCCATACCCCTTTCTCTCCCGAGCTGAAGTGATTAAATCTCAGCCTCTAAAATTTCTGGAACCAGGTTTCTGGACGACCATCACGCTCAGTGCCCTGGCCAGGTCCCTGCATCGTCATACTTGAAATGGAAAGCTCTGAGCGAGTCAGCAGGCTCACACAGAATTTTAGCAAGTCCATCCTGGCCCGTCTGCTTGAGATTAATACTCTGCTCCACTGGGGTCTGAATAAATGAACTGCAATTTCTACCCTCCTCCATGGTGCAACACGAGGGGAAACAAAACATTCCTAGCACCCAAATGCACTTTCAGCAACAAATAATGATAATGACTTAGTTCAGCATTAAGCATACAAGAAAAAAAGTTCAATGCAGAATCCGAGCACCATCCGATCTCACAGAGCTATTGGTTCAGTATGAAGAATTATATATAGCTGAGTCTTTTTATTAGATTAATTCAATTCTTCAGCTGCTTAGACTGCTCCTGTGTATCCTTTCTGAATTAAGTTTGCTTTTCTATAGCTGCAGCTATGGTTGTCCTGTGTATTCCACTGTGAAAATCATGATTAAGTTCATTTGTCATAAAACAACCATGATGCCATGAATGATAAATGCACCAAGCAAACTGCAGAGACTGGAAATGCAGCTCAGCTCCCTCCGAGCTCAGGGCAGGGGGAGGGTTTCTGTGTCAGTCCTGTCTGAGATTGGAAAGCTTCCTAATGAAGAAATCTGCCTAACAAATGATGTCATTTCTGGCAAATCCACAAATCTAATTTGCAGGGAAAGGCCCAGCGACCCCAGCATCACCTCTCCAGACATGTGGAGGAACAGTCGCCTTTGCCAGCAAGGAGGACACGGTGTGGGGGCTCCTGTCTGGTCCCTGTCCCTCGAAGCAGGCTGTGTGCACCCACACACCTCTTTGGAGTTCAGAGAGGGCCGTTGGCCCCAGGCAGACATTGCCTGCTGTCACCTTTGCTGTGTGTCTGGGAGACCCAGGGAGCCCACCCGCTGCTGCAGAGGGGTTATAGACACCCCCTGCTCCCTTCCACCCCACTGGCATCATTAGAGGGCATCAGGGTAACAATTACAGCCAGATTTTTTAAAATACATCTCAGGTTAAACTATCATATGGTACAATATTCCACCAGCACCCACAACACGATCCACAGTGCCCACCAGCTCCAAGCCAACAGCAGCTGGTTGGGGTCTCCCGCCCCCCCAGCGTAGTACCATCACCCATGAGCTGCAGACTCAGGCTGCTTTTCTTGCCCGTTTTTGTGTCCCAGGCTCCAGCAGGTGCTAAAATGGCCTGGCCCACCTCCAGGAGAGTCGCTTCAGAGCCCTGATGAGATCCAGGACACAGGCAGTTGAAAATCAGGTCCCTGTCCCCCTCCCCTCATCTTACCTGGGTGTTGCCTATTTTGTTACCATCCCTGCATTTCAGCACTTAAACCCATGGAATTTAAGCACAATTTCCCTGTCAAGATTATGTAACTCAGGACAGGTTGAATACTAAAGTCAGACCCCAGAAAGCCTTCAGAGTTTCGTGGCTGGAAGGTCAGGGGGCTGCCTCAGTCCATGCTGCCCTGCTCTTGCTTCCAACCTTTGTGCTGGAGTTTCCACCTCCATAGACCTTATCTGCCCCAACTTGCTTACTTCAGCAAAGCCCACAGGTCCTAACACAGACCTCTTAATTGCATGTTTAAGATAAAACACAGGAGTAGCCTCACTACAAGCCCATGCTTTGCCATAGCAAATAGAAAAAGCTGCAACAAGCTGAACTGAGATCTTTACTGCCTCTAAACCATCCTCCTCAGGCTCTTCCTTCTCCAGCTCCCAGCCCTCCCAAAGAATTTTCTTGGTCTCAAGTTCTCAGCCCTCTGGCTATTTCTTCACCTAGCACGTGGCTTAATAAAAATACAAATAATAATATAAATTATAACAAACACTTTTTTTTCCATTTTCAACGCCCTCCTGTTCCAGAGATCCCTGGACCCATGGACAGTGTTTTCCACTAACACCACACCCCCTGTTCACGTTCTCTTGTGAGCCCTTTCAGCTTAAAAGGGTTCAGCTAGCAGCTGTTCAATACCTTCCCATTAACACAGTATTTTCTCTTCCATCCATAATAAAAGCAAGACTCAAACATATCCTGTTTCCCTCTCCATTATCATCTCTCTCTAGAGCCCGTCGGACATGCATTTTCTTGCCTTTCCAACACACTGATGGATGAGGTTGTCCTCTCTCTAACATCAGAGCTCTAGTTCCGTGCTGTCTGCTGTGCTCTGAGAAGCTGCAAGTAAAGAACTAGTCACAGCATCATCTCATGCTGTGTCCTCCAAAGCAGCAGCCCCTACGCTCTCTCCTTGCAGTGCAGAGAGGCTGGGGATATTTTGTGCAGGTCTCTACCATAAGGTGTCTGTCTCCGGAGGGGACACAGGGGCCATTCCCTGTATTCCTGAACTGCTCTCCATTCCCAGCTGCACGACTGCAGCAAACAGAGAACCAAGCTCTGCTACGAACTGAATTTGACCTATAGTGATTTTTAGGAAGGAGATCTCAGTTTTGCAGGTATTCACACATTTGAGACATAACTGAAAATTCGACAAAGGCAGTCCCAATTGGTACTAGTTAGCTAAAGCTTTCATCCAGGTCATCTCCATCCCCTATAGGAATAAAACAGGGGAGGAATTCATAATTTTTTACAGGAATTACCCCAGAAATGGCATGAAGACGCATATTAGATGTATCTGCTCCTGTCAGACAGGAAGTCTGGGCTCAGTGCTGGGAATTTTCCCACAGACGTTAAACAAGGAGAGGAACTGCTGCTTGAGAGCAGAGTCACACTGCTCTTAATCCAGCCTCAGACTCACACTGAATCGATGCTGCATCCCTGCTAAGTGCAGGATGGGACCTGAATGAGAACAATTGAAATGGAAAATGCGTTTCTAGGTGTTAGCAAGTCACTGGCAACACTGGTTGCTGGACACGTCGCTCCAGGTGGGGTCTCAGGAGAGCAGACTAGAGGGGCACAATCACCTCCCTCGACCTGCTGGCTACACTTCTTTTGATGCAGTCCAGGCTGCAGTTGGCTTTCTGGGCTGTGAGCACACATTGCTGAGTCACATTGAGCTTCTTGTCCACCAACACCCCCAAGCCCTTCTCCTCAAGTGCTGCTTTTGATCCATTCTCCTTATAATTGTGCCTGGAATTGCTGTGACCCAGGTGTGGAACCTTGCACTTGGCCTGGTTGAACTTTGTGAGGTTTGCACAGCCCACCTCTTAAGGTCCAGGTCCCTCTGAACGGATATTGAGCTGCTGACCACATCTCTTTGAGTGCAACCATCCAGCCAATTCCTTTTCCGCCAAGCAGTCCATCAGTCAAATCCATGTCTCTCCAATTTAGATGTTGGGGGGGATGTTGTGCAGGACAATGTCAAATGCTTTGCACCAGTGCAGGTAAGTGATGTCAGTCACTCTCCACCAATGCTGTGACAACACCTTAGAAAGCAAACAAATTTGTCAGGCTGATTTGCCCTTAATGAAGCCATGCCGGCTGTCAGCAATAACCTCCTCCTTATTTTCTATGCACCTCAGCATGGTTTCCAGTAGGATCTGCTCCATGATCTTGCCAGGCACAGAGGTAAGTCTGTAGTTCCCTGGGTTTGGGTTTTTTTAACCTTTTTAAAAATGGGGGTTATGTTTCCCCTTTTCCAGTCAGCAGGAACTTCACCTGACTGCCATGACTTCTCAATTATGATGGCTGGTGGCTTGGCATCTTCATCTGCCAGTTCCCTCAGGACCCACAGATGCACCTCATCAGGTCCCATGGACTTGCACACCTTCAGGTTCCTTAGATGGTCTTGAACCTCATCTTTTTCTACAGAATGGGTGATTCCTCATTCTCCTGGTCCCTGCTTTATCTTCTGCTAATTGGACAGTGTGGCTAGAGACCTTGCCAGTGAAAATCAAGGCAAGAAAGTTGTTGAATACCTCAGACTTCTTCATATCCCAGGTGACAGGGTCTCTCAATTCTTGTCAGAGAGGGCCTACATTTTTTCCAGTCTTCTTTTGTCACCAATCTGAACTTCCCTTGATGCAGGTTTAAGTCCTTCGTGTCCTGTCACTGGACTCCACAGAGATCAGCACCTCCGTCTCTGCTCCCCATCTTGAGGAAGATCCATAGTAGACACCTACAAGAACATCCACTGTATTCTTTTCCCCTAATCTTTATGCAGAGACTCTAAACAATCTGGGTTTCCCAACCTCTCTGTGAGTGGCCTGGGTGCAAAATCAAGCCTCCAGCTGGCAAGTTCAGCACGTCCAGACTCACCAGTGTTGTGCTGGCCCAACTGGAGGAAGAGGTGTTTGAGGAACACAAGGGTGGGACCACAGTTCTGTTCCAAAGTGGCTTTGTTCCCCATCACAATTTTATAAAGATACCACTTGTCCAGCTTTAAGGACAGAGCAATTTAGTGCTTCTACTAGCCCAACGTAGAGAATTCTTACTGAAGATGCATTTTGTGGTGCATAAAACAGTAAGCTAAAAATGACTGAGTTCTACATCAAAATTAAATTCACTACCCAGTACTACCACCGCATAAACTGCAACTTTTATGTTGTGTCTTAAATATTATATTAAAATGGACAGGAAGCTCTGTTTGACTGAGAAAGCTCTCCTCTCCTTCAATCTCAGAGGCGAGCTTCAGATTTGCAAGTAGTTTTCCACCTCCCCAGAGAAGAAAAACAGAAGAATCACTGAAGGCAGTGAAAGACCATTCAGAGCACCTGGTACCAGGATACCTGGTAACACCTGAACAGCACGTGCCAGACAGAGGCAGGGCTGTTAACGAGTAACTCTCGTTAACTCACCACCAGCACAGGAAAATACCAATACTAATATTAGCTGCTTTCCCTCTAAATCACCCTGCCTGGCCTAGATCTACTTGTAGCACTCCCCTCTAGACTCTATCCTCTCGACTCACAAAGACAAGTTTGCTAAAAACAGTATGATCTTTCTGGAGTATTTCCAGCGCATTGATTTAAATCCAGGAAGACAGGTTTGTCCACCAGTGCAGGAGAGGAACAGTTGAGAGCACCAGATATTTAGGTGAATTAGGAGCAAGGGAAGGAAGGAGGAAAGGGCATTTTTGCTCCAGTACCAAGTCTAAAGGTCAATCTCACACTGCAGTTTCTCACCACCAGGTTTGACCCACCAACCCTCCAACTCCTGTGAAGCAGAGAGCTATTTTAACACAAAAGAACAGCACTTTAGACAAAACCCACCCCAAAGCATGGAACAACTTGCAGCTACTTGGTCAACCTGGTAAAAGTGTATCTTTGAGCTAAAGAGTCACATTTATGTACTCTTGTCCCTCTCTTCACCCAGGCTACAGCACTGAAAGAAACCAACCACCACACACCAAGACCATGCACTGCACTTGCCTTGGGATCCCTCTTAGCACATCTCTGTCCATAAAGTTTTTGTTGTTTTTTTTTTTTTGGTTTGCCTTTCTTTCAGTTGGTGGTAGTTAACCTTTTCTAGTCACACATGTGAACGCAAGCACCATGCCATGCAGCAGAGCAGCATTTGTGAAGCACATCATCTAAGACTGTGCACCCAGAGCAGTGGCAGAAGAGCACCCAGGGGCGTCTGAAGGCATAAAGGCTTCTGGGATGGGGGCTAATGCACACCTATGGTGGAGCCAGACCCCTGGACTCCCATCTGGAACCAGTTCCGATCCACATTCCTTCTTAAACTGAGAATTAGCTAAAAACATGCTAATCAGCTCACCCAAAAACCACTTATATGGGAACACAACTAAGCAATCAGGATGATAACGATCCAGTGTTTGAGCTGGACAGCTGTGGGCTAAGAGACCCTCACAGGCATAAGCACAAGATGCACAGGGGTAAGAAAGGTATCTGTGAGCATTCTTGCTCTCAATTTTTCTTTGCTTCCAACAAGCTGAAATTTATCCTCATGGTTTTCTGACAGGAGTTGTTCTGCCTTGGTGCTTTAATTTTGGAGAAAATGCACATAACCCTCAGCTACTTTAATCTGGACAGACTGCTGAAATGACTGGATTTCCATCAATAAATGGCTGGATCCTGCAAGTACCTTGCTAGTAAGAGCAAGAATGATTTGCTCTGCATGAATTCTTACTCACATAATTGAGCACATACCTGAACACCAGCATTAAACATCTTCCTTGGGTCAGACCAACCAGGAAGACTTGAACATTTGCAGCTCTAAGTACGAGCCCTACACAGATGCTTTTAATATGATAAAGGTTAATGTGACTGTACTGCAGGTGTTCATCACCTACCACAATGAACTGGGAGCTCATGTCAAGTCTCCCCTTTGCAAAATATTGTGAAAAAGAAGACTATACAGATGCCCTTTGGCTTGAAAAAACAGTTTTTGCTACCCACAAATATAAGCTTCTGGCAACATCCAGACATCACTGCTCTGTCTGATTTCTGCAGAGTCAGAGTCATCAGAAGTGCCTAAACCATCTCAAGGGATAAATCCCAATTGCTTACTGCAGAGCAATGAAAAGGAAACAGAAATTTTCTTATCGTTAGGATAATATAATCTCTGCTGGCTCCCAAAGCCCAATAGTAGAACTAACATAAAGCAAAAGAATACTTTTCTTACCTTGATAGAAATATTGGAAGCACAATAACTTGCTTCCTGGGTGTGGCTCATTCTCCGTTATCCATAAATAAACCTTATTCAATTAAGTAAAGCCAGAACTCCAACTTCTAAAACACTAAAGTCATCTGAGATGAGTACTATCCTTAAAGTACAGTGTTCTGGGCTATAAACTTACATAGGATCTCACAATTACAGGCTCTCTAGAAATACCTACCATTTCTTCTTATAACGTGAAACCATTGCTCCTTCTAGCATATCCCCAGCTGGTAGCAGGCAACAGAGCAGAGTCTTAAAATAGATACGGATGTAGGACACGTTCTATTTCCCAAGGCAAACTAGGGGTAAAATACCATGGCCATTATTTTAAAAAAATAAAATAAAATGAATATATATATACACACATAGTAAAATCACAGGAAAGAAACAGGCCAGATCAAACAGTGGTAACTTGATGCAGGTTCTGTATCAAACAACTCCAGCACAAGGACACACTCAAACACCTTCCCAATACAGAGGTGATACCCCACCACACAAACCCCAAGAGAAAAACTCTCCCCTACTCCTCCACATAAATCCTTAGCTCTGGGCTCTTTGTAAGCTCAGGGGCAGCTGAGTGAGGCACTCCCATTTGGGTACTAATTAGATAAAGCTGAGCTAATTAGAAAAAAGTTGGTGTTCAAGCCACCAGGGAGCCCAGAAGGTTACAGAAGAGGAAGCTTTAGCATATCTGTGGATAGATGAGCCCTGCTATCTACTGCGCAGTTCTATCCCTTCTGTGTACGTTTACATCACTTATCACTGGAGTGGCTGCTCCTGATGGAAGCAGGTAGGATGTGGGATTGAGGAATTCCCTGTAGCTATGGCTTCTGCAGCAGCAGCAGCTCCTCACACAGAGCTGGACAGAGAGAGGCACCAGCCATGCCCCCAGCAGAACCCCTAGCTCTCTCCACAGCATGAGATATGGGCAGCTCTGCACAGCCGAGGGGGAAGCCAAGCTAGAGCTGCCACTGCTACTGCAGGAGGAGGACCAGGGAGCCATGTCCAAGCCAAGGCACCTCTGCCTGCAGCAACGTGAACCCACACCATTTGCTGCTTGTGAAACCACATGGGAAAACCTTGGTGCTGAAGGCTTCTGCAAGCCCACCATCTCCCTGTGGTGGATCGAGGCACCTAAAGCTTGCAGGGTGGTCTTGTGTTCAAGCACCAGCTTTTGTTGAGTTTCCTTTATCGTGGTATCCTGTGTAAACACTGTGTTTCCCAGGGTGGCACCGACACCTTGCTGAGTGCAGAGAGCCATTGCACAGATAACCCTGCCACCCACACCGTGGACACAGCAGAGCCTCAACAAACAACGTGGTTAAACGCTGGTATCTGGGAAAATAGTCAAGAACATTTTTCATCCCGGTGAAATAACTCATATGCGTGATGCACCCTGCCCTGTGACCTTATTTAAAAGAAAATAAAAAATAAAGCTACTGTAAGCTACTGAAATCCAAGGATGGGTTTTTTTGCAGAAGCAGCACGTGGGACCCCCTGGCAGAAATGCCTAGCAATCTCTACAGGCTGGACAACAGTTGTACAAGTCCTGCTGTGCACATTATCTTAACATAGTTTTATTCAAGTATTACGCTGCCAGTCTGCATTAATGCCAGAATATTATTATCCAGGGAAGCCAATCTGACTAAATGCCATGCTCCTCTAATAAGCAATTTTTCTGTATTCACCAGCAGTAAGTCTCTGTTATTGAAATGTACTTCTTCATAATTAGCACCCACTCATCACACTGCTGTGAGCTGGTGTCTGAAAGCAAAAATAAGAAGGGAAGCCCATACAGTAGGAAGTGCTCCTTCAGTGGTATCCGTATTAGGGATAAAAATGCTCCATGATCCTTTGTAGCATAGCAAAAGGAGAGGGATGGAGAAAGAAGTGAAGGTATCGTCCAAAGGATAGAGAACATCTCAACAGAGTACTGGGCTGAAACAATGCAGCTATGCTTTTAAAGATGCATCTATAGATACCTATAATGTCAGGGCTGTTTTCAGCTCTCAGTTGGGTTTCCTCTCTGAGCCAAGGAATACCAGTGATTTACCCTCTCCTTGTGATGAGGGTTTTCGGGGGAGACATTAATAAACGATTACTGCTCTATATTGCACAGTTCACCTACAGACGTCGAAGCAGACCAAAGTTTGTAAAATCTTGTTAGGAAACTGCAGCTTTCAAAGGCTCTGGCTGTTCTATGGCTCAGAGGCTGGTGCTGGCAATGACCTGGGTGGTTCTGGTCTCAGGGGCTGAACGAAGCAGAACTCTCACAGTCCTCCTCCAGAGGAGCTCTGGAGGAACCACACTGAAGGTTACGAAAGTGGTTCGCCTGTGACACACTGTGAGGGAAAACCAGTTCAAGAAGAAGAAGGACCTGAATCCCTTGGGCTGGTAGGAAGAGGCTCTGGATAACCTGTTGGCACTAGTTCTTGTGTTCTCCTTGCTCCTCTCTGTGCTTGCTGCTCATACCCTCCCTACCCTCCATCACTGAATGAAGAAACAGAAAATGAAAGTCAAAAATTATGTCATGGATTTTTTCCAATTTTTAAAAGACATTCTCTTGAGAGAAAGAAACAGCAGCTACAAGAAAATAGAGCACATTTGCAGACAAGTAAGCAAATATTCAAGAGTGTAGACATCTTTCCCCCAAAATCCCTGACTAATTAACTACTAAAAAGCTCAGGCTGAGAGAAATTGTTATGCAACCAAATGTGGTAATCCTCAATAGCACTTAAGACAGGAAAAAGACAACCTGATCTAAGATGCTTATTTATTTTCTAAATTTTAGCTTTGAAACTTCGGTGCACTGTAACTGCTAGGGGGAAATACTGAGTTTTGAAGTCAGTCTTCAGGCATTTCAGAAGCTGCTCGTCCCGGTGAGTGCAGAAGGCAGCAGGGCTTCCTATGGCATAGGCCACCTCAGAGCCCTGTCCTTGCCACTGTCACCCACAGGTCCTTCCTGGGGGGCCTGGAGTCTGCCCACCCGGTGCAGCATGAGTGGGGTGCTGATGCTCTAGTGTGGGGGAAACAGTGCAAGCTTCTCCTGTGTGGGCCAGCTCAAAGAAAACAGGGTGGCAGTGGCAAAAGCTTTCATGTTTTAGGACATGAAGATGTCAGTCTATACTAGGAATGTCGCTAAGGTACCACGTGCAATAAGGGGAGGTCACGTAGGAGAGGGCCACTCACAGCAGGTTGACTCCCTCTGCTTTGGCTCAGTGATGACAGGACTTGGAGAAGAGAAGCTGTTCCCCTGCTAAAGCATCTGTCTATCAGCAGCTCCATCCACAAGCACCACTGAAAATATTGGCTCCCCATTTTTGGTAGTTTTGGCAATTGTCCCGTTATAAATCTTCACCCAAGGCCACACTACCTCAACAGCATCCCCCTCTGCAAACTGAAAGCCCACTGATGGATCAGACATGAATTCCTCATCCAGCTCCAGGCACAGGGTTTGGGAAGTTGTGAGCTCAGGGAAACCATGCATGGCAGCTGACAGCCCATACAGCAGGACATGCTAAATCCAGTCCCCATTTAGCCCCTGATCTCCAACATGCATGAGACCATCTGGACCTGTGCAAGATGGAAAACATCGGCCCTGGGTAGGGACAATAAATATTTTCCAAATAAAAACTCACTGTGTTACAGGTCAGCCTAAATTCCCTCAATAAAGGCCTAATATTGGACATCGCAGTCATCCCATTGCCCTCCTGCAAGAACTCCTCTCCTGCAGATCAGTGTTATAAAGTAGACAAAAGGGTGAAAGATCATCAAAAACCAAATCACCCACTTGTTTCTCCCCTCCCCGCAACTTTATAAAAAAGCCAGCAAAGCACCAAACTCGCAGTAGGTGATTTCCCTCCTGCAGGAAGTTACGGAGACGGGGAGAGAGGATGCAGAGGGTCCAAGTGAGGCAGAAGATGCCTGGTGGCATGGCTGACCCCATGGCCAGCACTGAGGCACGTAGGTGGCCAGGATCAGGAGAAGCAGCACAGGAGGGATGAGATGTGCCCCTCTGATCCTGCAGGGACTGGAGAGTGTGCAGGGCATAGTAGGGGCATTCCCATTGACACGGTGGGTTGTCAAAACCCCCTTCCCCACACTGGATCATGTATGACCCTAATGGCTCCACAGAACTTTCACTGCAGGTTTGCAGCGTAGAACACAGCGTGGTAATGGGGACATATTCTTCTCTCTCCCTGTCTGGAGTTGTCTCATGTGAAACCAACGTGCCTCCACTGTGCATCCATCTTTTGGTTTGTACCAAGCATACACCAGGCTGCACACAATCTGCCATTCAGCTGGCTTTTTTTATAATGCTGTCATTTTCACTATTTTGCTAGACCTCCCACTCTTTTGTGATAACTCCAGACCTCCATGAAGACACACAGCAGCGGGGTTAAGGGAAATACAGTTCTCACACTTCTCTACTAGAAGGATTAGGAAATTGCTAAAAAACTCTCTGCTTTCCTTCACAGCAGCAAAACAGGAGAAAAACGAAGCTGCTTTGAGTCTGCTCCCAATAACCACCTGAACCTGATTAGGGTCCTAATCTGAGAAACCATGTGGAAAAAAAAAAAAAAAAGGTTTCTCCCCAGGAATGCACCAGAATTGCTCACTTATAATGGTCCTGTTCTGCCTTAACTGAGGTGGAGGAGCTGGTCCTTTATCCTGGTCAGCAGGAACTTTGTGCCCTGAAGATGCAAATCCTTGTTCCGAATGCCCATGATGCAAACCGAGGGAGACACAAGGCAGCACTTGTGCCCGAGACTGTGTCTGCTTTCCCTGCCAATATTAGCTGGTCCATTAAGAGCTGTTATCTCTCCTTTACCATTCCGCCTCGCGTATCCTCAGGCTGCCACAGCTGCAATACTGCTATGACTGTCAAGCAGCTCTGACAGACAAGTTTGAGGTGTTAATAATGACATAAAGATTGGGCTGAAGGGGGAGGGAGAGTAAACACATTTGCTAATCCGTGCACCCTTTTCCAGTTCTCGCTGTGCTGGCTGTAAATCTTCACAGGATGATGCTGTGATCATTGCACTCGGTGGGAACTCCAGCAGTCTTCAGTGTGGTCGGGATTCACTCATCACTTCTTTCCCAACAAGAGGAGTTTGATCCCTTTCTTCATCCAGATTGTTCCTTCCTTTGATAAAAAAAAGGAAGGAATCTTTTTCTGTTTCAGCTACAGAACAAATAAAATCCTTTTCTTATTCCGCTCCCAAAGGCCAGCAAATATCATGCACATACCATGTGCAATCAAACAGCACACAGCTGATAGAGGCAGAGTTATCCGAATGAGAGAAGTGTTCACAGAATAGATTTTTCTGTGGGGACCTAATGGAATCAGGAGAATGAAAATAAAACTTGTTTTTGGAAGACAAATATCTTTCACTCTCCATTACTGTCCTCACCCCAGAATGCAGTGTCTGTGATGAGAACTCAGGGTGATACACAAAAGCAAAGGACATCCAATGTCTGCGGCAACGGGCAGCATAATCTAAAAATAAATGCTCCATCCTGAGAGAAAGACATCTGGATCCTCTTAAGAGAGACGCATGAGCAGTGTTTACTGCAAAGCAGTAGTGGCACTTGCAAATGCAAATGTGTGTGTGAATCTGAAAAAGCAACAGACTACAGGAGCAACACGAGTGCGTGGGATGTGACACAGCATTAGCTATATCTGCTTGGGGGGGTTTCTAAGGATGGGGAAAGAAACAGAGAGGTAGTAATGCCAAGGGAATTCAGCACACTAAACCTTGTAACTGAAAGGATTGATTCTGGCTTGGGTGTTTGAAAGAAATAAAGAAACCAACCACCCAACAAAACTATTTATCCTAGTTCTACTTGAAGTCAATGTCTGTCATTCCCATCAAATCCTTTGTTCGTTGTGTTGAGGGGTCAATGAAACTCAACCCCAATAATCTAGATTTAGCAGACAATTACAATGAGATCCCCTTTTACTCATTAGCCACTCTGGAACTAAACAATTAACTTGCATGGTGTCGGCTCCTTCAGCTGATGATGAGAATAACCAGCAGCAGATTATGAGTAACAACTATCCCTTTTATCAAGGCTCAGCTCTGTACAACTGAAGAAAAGCAGGGTTTTCACACTGGGGCCCTGGTGATTCCCTTAGCACTTGATCACAGCTGAAGCAAACACAAAAAAGCATTGCTTTATCCCGGCTGTACTGGCCACTTCGTTTTAAAACCAAGAAGTTGTCAAAGAAGATTAAAAGAAGCACCGTGAAGTCACTTCCAGCTTTGAAACAGAGAGCAGACGAGGAGCTGATAAAAAGTGTCCCTGTGTTTTCACTCTCAGGCAGGGTTCAGGAGAGAGGGATGCACACAATGCAGGGCTCTGAACTCTCACACCGTGCCTGGGTTTAGGAAAGGTGGGGGGCTTTGGACACCCCACTTAATTTCTCCATCTGTTTATTCACTTGGCCCTGATATTTCCACACCCACCATGCGAAGAGGCAACACGTGTGAATGACACTCCATAGGAAAATGTTGAAGAACCATCTAAACCAGGGAGAGTTGCTTGTTTCAAATATAACAAATGCTAGGAAGAAATGGAAAGGCTGCTTCTATTTCCCATCCCTTTCAAATAGGGACATGCACAGAACACACACCTATTCCAAGGTAATTACTCTTTGAAGGTGAATTTGACCTTGCCATAGCACCATCAGATCAAATCTTTAAAGAGGATGTCAGATTGAGTGACGTAATGTTTTCTTCCTATTTAAAATCCATGAGTGACCATCTTCTGCCAGCAATCCTCCACCCAGAAAATGCAACTGAGCTTCAGCTTTGCTTTTTTCCTCTTGTTTCATGTGAAGCTGCTGCAGTGAGCAGAGACGGCCACGTGCCTGCCTGCACCTGGAGGGTGCTGTTCCCCGAGTGCCCACAGTCACACACAGCAATTCCCAGGGCATCTCCAGCCTCCCTGGATACCTTCACTCCCAGGAAGGTCACCACAAGCTGGAGTTGTGTAACCTCCTGAGTCAAGGAGCAAGGGGCTAATGCTTTAGGGTGTCTCTGCAGGAGCCCCACCACGGCACATTGCTTACTGCCTTCCAGTCATAGATGGATTCAAATCTTCAGAATGGACGTTTTTGTACCTCGATATTTCACTTTATCATGATGTCAGCAGCCATTAAAACTACAGACTTCAGCATGTCACTGTCCATCTGTGACACAGCACAGAGTGCCTGATCTTCAGCAGATTATTCCCACTTAGGGTGTCAGTCCCGGGCCACAAGCCACAGGTAAACTGTGTCCCTGTGGATATGGTCTTTGCACCTTGCTGCTCCGTGGCCCCTGGGCCAGTCCCCGGCTCAGAGGAGACGTGGCAGTGTCAGAGCAGTGACAGGAGTGCCCCAAGAAGGACCCCTAAAAGTGCACTGGGACACTGCAGAGCGCACGAGTGACTCACACGGCTCGTGTCAGCAGAGCCCCACGCTAAAGATGCATCAAAAATCTAAGGCATCAACTGGCTACTTTTAATTTTCACCTTAGACTTTAAAAGAAATTACAGGTGCTTATGGCTATCAGGATTTGCCTGTGTTCCCTTGACCCCAGAGACGAGAAGGGTCACTCCTGTTCTCCATGCTGAGGGCAGAAATGGGATGACACGTTGCAGGAAGATGAACTGAAGACCCAGCACTAGTGTGTGCACACAGTGCATTCAGCCCAGGAAACAGCTGCTCTGGGCAGGTAAGCAGGCATGTTTTGATGACAAAAGAAAGGAAAAAACGCACCCAGGTATCCCTCTAAAACTCCCTTTACCAGCCACATACCTGGTCATATATCCAACTTCAGACTTGCACACAATCTCAGAGCCACCCACCCCCCACCCCCAAAAAAGGATGTTGTTCTGACTTCAATGGGGAAGTCAGTCCTTGAAAATTGTTTGGGGGTACATCCATACAAAAAATATAACAAGTGAAACAGGCCTCAACTCCTTGTGCTTGTGCAGTGGCATTTTGCACAAGGAAAGCAGCGTCTTGGACAGTTTACAGAGCAGACCAGTACCCTTTGGTCTGCTGGAGGGATCTGCCACTGTCTGAACAAAATATATTCCTCACCTCATACATGTGGTCAGCACCACAGCCACGTTGTATTGTTCCTCAGGCAAGTGACAGGGCACTCCACGGGCAGAGGCTCTAGAGAAATTGTCTCTTTTTGGTTTTCCTACTTGCTTTAGTTTTTCTGCCTCTGTCAGTGGAAACTTGGGATGCCCTGTGCACCAGAAACAGGCGTTTATCTGAATATGCACTGCAGACACACCTGATATTTCTAGTTATCTCGGGGCAATGACAGAGCTGTTGCTATAACCTACTGGGAGCCTGTACAAGTGGATCAAATCCCCTAATTATCTTTGGACAAAATTTCCGTGTGATAAAGGAGGCTTGGCTCAAAATATAGATGAGATCTGCCCCCTGTGCAAGCCCTGCTCCAGCAGCCTCTGTCCCCAAGGATCTTGCCCTAATTCTGCCCTAATTACTGAAAGCTGAATGGTGTCTGGGGTCAGGCAGAAAGGATGGCCGGAGGGATCCAGCTGGATTGCTCTGCCCTACATGGCAAAGGGCTCCTGGGAATAAGGAAGGCTGGTTTCTATTCCTGGCTCTAGAAAGCAGTAGCGCCTAGTCTCTCGGTGACAAACAGCACAACCCATGGCAGAGATAAGCAGATGTCTCCTGCTCACTTCAGTGGCCAGCTCACACGCGATTTTATTCTGCATTGGTTTTTAAATAAGGTACTTTGTTGGAAGGACAACTTAAGGCAAGATTTTCTCATTCTTTCCCAGGCATAAATCTTACACTTAAATAATGAGTTCATCTTTTAAAGAGCTACAGTAGGAGGCTTTAAAAATGACTCAATAGTGTATTTTGAAAAGAACTCGTGGATCGCTTGTGCCTTAGAGCTATTTATACACTACCTGCCAGGGAAATTCACAGATGAACGACCTAGCAAGAAACATACTATTCAAGAGACAGTTTCTTAGGATGTGGAGTCAAAAAAAACCCCACGTAATTACATAAGGGTTCTGGTTCGGAGGGCTCTGCTCGCTGGAGAGAAACTGCCCAACATCATTTCTCCATGTGCTGCTGACAAGAGAAGGGGCCCTTCCCTCTGCCAGAGAAAGTCATTACCAAGCAGGTTTGGAGTCCAGTACATTCTGACAAACTGCTATCACACCAGCATTACCTGCACTGTAGCTGTCATGAGACCAGGTTGCAAAAAAAATGGAAAAATGCATATGTACATACAGTGCATGGTTTGTAATTCTTCTTTTCCGTGGGTGAACAGTGATAAACAAAAGTGAAAATCCAGCATGCTTCCTTGCACTACCCTTAAGAGCGCACCATAAAAAAACATCATTTGGAGGGGCATGGTCTTTGTGTCATTTTCCTCGCGGCCAAATAACCTCAGGAATTTCTCCATCGGTGAAAGCTGGCTCTAAACGTGCTCGGTGCAGCCTGCAAAACGCTAGAGCAGCACAGAGAGGGAAAGCTCAGGAGAGGCAAAGAGGCAAGACTGAGACACCCAGCTCCAATATTAAGACGCTGACAGGTGTCTTGGTTTAGGCTCACGTACTTATTTCCACTGATTTCAACAGCACCAGAATGAATGCAAGGCATGTTGCCAAATCCCCTCTCAGGGTGGTCCTGACAGCCTCAGCCCAGGCTTCCCAATTAGCAATTCAGTCCCTGCCCAGTGAGTCAAGGCAGGGCCTCTCCCCCACATCCACATTTGGCAGAGAGACAGAGATTAATTTCCTGCTGATGCCAAGGCAGAGAGCAGCATAAGCATTACCCTGTAACTGAGGTTTCAGGGCAGCACAGTTAAGGGGAAGTGCAAAAGGCACATTATTTGGTGAAAGGACACCTTTTGGGGACATTCCCTCGGAGAAAAGGCTCCCCATACCTCCCACTACATTGCAGGGAAGTCCTTGAATACTTCTTCCTCCTCTTCCTCCTTCTTCTCCTCCCTGCAGGGCAGGGGCTGTAGTGGCCTGGGCTCCCAGAGTACACCCCAGTCCTGAGACCACCCAGAGTTGCTGGAAATCATAGTTTGGCGGCAAAAGCATCAGGTTTTGTCCTCATTGCAATGCTTTCCTCTTTTTTCAGTATTTCCTCTGATTTAGGGAAGGGTTGTGACTCCACTGTGAATCCCTCTTTCCTTGGTGGTTAAACAGGACAGCTAGGACCAGGACAGCTGAGGGACTGAGAGGCACTGATCCACTTAACTAAGAGTAAAAACCCTGCCGTTCACCAGAGCAGCTGCATAAATATTGCATGAGCTGCAGACACAGAGGTCACCCCTGCAGCTTGCTGAGGCAGGCAAGCCTGCTGGACTCCCCTCTCCTGATGGGTAAATGGAGGCTTCACTTCCATACACCATTGCCCATGGAGGACGCTCTCCTAACAGCCCCAAAACGGTTTGGTCCCTCCTGTCAGTGGCCCTGAAAATTCCTATTCTCTCAGCCCATGACTAGGGTTGGGGGAGAAGGGGAGATGACTCAGATTTACCTGCCTAGCCTTCCCTCCTGGTCCCCCAGGATGGTAGCTGAGGGTGTTTGCCACTTAAGGAGGTTACCAAGGTGCCTGGCCCACTCAGCTGCCTAGAGAAGCTGCCAGTTAAATTTCCCAGGCATCTCTGATACCCATAAAGAGCCATCAGTTGGGGTCTGCAATGAAGTGGTTGGAGGAAGAGAGCAGAGCCAGGACCTTCAAGCCCAGCCAGGCTGTGCAGCCCCCTGAGCTGTAATGAAACTCCCACCACAACAAGAACGGCGGTCAAAAAGCACAATGAGGGCAAAAACACAACAAAGATACAAAAGACTTATTTCCAGTGTTCCCTTTTTTGTTACAGTTGTTCAGCTCCTTGCAAGTTGCAGAGGATCCGGCAGAACCGCTGCTGGAAAATACGCTTTTCCAATTGAAAAGAGTGGAAAAAACCTGCCTGTTTCATGATCAGCTCATCTGATTTTGTGTTTGATGGGAATCCTTTTCTCATATAACCCACCCCTACAGCAAACTCTGCAATGGCCATGTTTAAAGTCAGCAGGGGTAAACCCCTTCCTATCTACACGGCTTTACACTGAATGGCAGGAAACTGGCCAAAAAGACAATGAAAACCAGCTCATCCAACATCATTTCCCTCTAAAAAGGTATTTAAAAAAATTACTTAAGAGCAGCTTCCCATTAACCTAAAAAGGAGCAGTGCACAGGGAATAGATGTTGGTGGCCAACACTGCAGGCTCATCTGCCCGGGCAGGCACCCCATGCCCGTGTCTGGGGTCTGCCAGGGAACTGGACCTGTTTGCACAGAGGGCAGCAGCCCTGGGCCATGTTAGTCCTTGCAAGATCTTCATGACTGACAATCAGACATGGCTTCTGAGGACGGCCAAGGGCCAGCTTTATCTCAGCTCCTCGGCATTTCTGTCTTTTAAAAGGTGAACTGCAAAGCAAACGCTTCAAATGCAGAGAACTACAAAAATAGCAACATCCCAGCAGGGTTTCACCATCTGCCTTAAGGTGCCCAGCTATTTATAAAGAGACACAAAATGGAGAACGGAGGGGTTTCTACAGGCTCCTATAACCCTCTGCTCCAGGGCACACTGGGGCAATGAGGGCTGAACCACAGCAGACCTTCAAGGTCTGACCCTGCTCTGGCAGGGGATGGGACTAGCTGATCTCCAGAGGTCCCTTCCGACCCCTACCATTTTGTCTGTCCTTCTGCTTGTCACAATGTCCTCCTTGTGGCTCACAGGGCTGGAGCGGCAGCCAGACACACAGTGTTTGTTGTCAGGTGCTTGCAGTCTAACAGGGGGGGAGATAAGCACCTCATAACACACAAAAGAAGCTATTCTAGGCTGGACTTTGAGGTTTTATCGCAGAATCTTCATGGTTGGAAGGAACCTTTGAGATCACCAGTCCAACCATACACACACACACACCCCCAACAAAAAACCCCCACACGCAGCCCCACAACCTCCAGCACTAGAGCATGCCCTGAAGAGCCACATCTACACGATTCTGAAATCTCTCCATGGATGGGGACTCCACCACCTCCCTGGGCAGGCTCTTCCAGGGCCTGACCACCCTCTCAGGAAAGTCATTCTTCCTCATCTCTCATCTAAGCCTCCCGTGCCCCAACTTCAGACCATCCCCTCTGCTCCTGTCATGATTCCCTTGGGAGAAGAGGCCNNCAAACTAAACCTGCCCAGTTCCCTCAGCCTCTCCTTGTAGGACTTGTTCTCCAGACCCCTCACCAGCTTGGTGGCTCTCCTCTGGACACGCTCCAGCACCTCAGTGTCCTTCTGGTGGTGAGGGGCCCAGATGAAAGCCTTTTGGTTTTCCTCCCAAACATGAAAAAGTGGCAAACCAATAACATGGAAATTGCTTGTCAAGATTGTCCCCCTTCCCATCGAGGGTTTCTCACCCCCTTTCCTCCCTTTGTCCTGCACTGTGTCTCTGTGCGCTATCAACAGCCCGAGATCAAAGAATTTCCATTTTCTGAGCAACGAATACCTGGCTTCTGGGAGCCAACAAAATGAAAAATGTTGTGGAAAACGTCAACACAGTTATGGCAATGACAGTATGTTTTTCAAACACTTCCATGAGCTTCCCTCGTTATGGGCAGGGAAAACATTCCCTTGCTGCATTTAGAGGGATGTTTTTTGGTGCTCAGGGAGATTGCCTGGACAGGCCTGCATGCTATGAGGCACTGCCACCACCACCAGCTGGCCCAGCTCTCTTTAGTACATCTTCCTCTTCACTCTCAGCTTGTCCCATCTGCTTTCCAGGAGGAGCTCTCCTCTGCACAACCCTGCCTGTGGCAGCAGATAAAGATGCTCTTTTTTTCCCCCCAAGAGACAGATGGAAAAGAGAGAAGAGGGAGGCATCTCCATGGTGTCAGAAGGGGCTGGGTGTGACAAGCTTGGGGAAAAAAGGGCTGTCTGACACCAGGGCTTTGCCAGCCAGAGGGAAGGTACCAACAGGGACTCATTCCCTGTGACTCATTCCCTATGTGGGGAGCTACAGGAGCATACAAGGGGATCTCCAGCTGATGCTCAGGATAGAACAGGAGGAAAGAACAAGCCTGATGAAGTGACAGTCCCCAGCAGAAGCAGAATTGCAAGGTTACTTGCAAGTAGGACAAGTTTGGATACTAGGGATGACCTGCAAACATCACATCTCCTTGGAAATGGCCTGGATACAAACCCACATATTAACTCCTACAGTCACAGAGCACAGTGCCAGGGGCTTTATTTTCCTACTCAGACCATAAATAAAGAACATCCTGGCTTTGAGCATAGCATTTGAAAGAGAAGGTGCACACTTTCCCACAATGCACCCAGCTAATTTTACATTAGGGAGAAATGTATTCCTGTTCCCAGCTGGTGAGGAGCTCAGCCAGAGCATTTCATGGCCTTCGGATTTTATCCTTGCTGGAATAATCCCGGTTTCATAACTAAGGGATATAGACAACAAATTTCTCAATTTGAAGATTAGAGAAAGGTCAACACCAGCTTAATCTGCTGCTGCAACAGGTCAGGAGACAGAGTAGCTTGTAAATAGTGTGAAATTAATAAAAGTATTTAGCATATTGTGAACACAGTTTCCCATGTCTGCAACCCAACAAAAACAGAAAGAGGGGAACAAAAGCCTCCCAAGCAATTGCCAAGTACTTCCTTGGAAAAATCAAGGTAGGAATGTAGTGGGGAAAAAGTCAACAGTGTGCAAACTGTGAGGGATCAGATCCCAAGGACGCAGTAAGGGCAGAGGTGGCTTCTCCGAATAGGCCTTCGCAAACCCATGGCCCACCTGAACCCAAAGAACCAGAGAAGAGACCTCAGTGGAGCTCTGCTGGCTTACAGTGGCCAAGAGTCTGGGTCTCCCACCCTAGAAGTCACCCTCGGTACTTAGCATGAGCAAGGCATGGCTCACGCCAGGTTGGCAGAGATGTTATGGATGGTATTGGTCTTACTGGAGGAACTCCAGCAGAGATTTTCAAAAGAAAGAAGAGGGATGCAGTCTTGTGCAAAAAGAGACGGTAAATATCTGCCGTAAATTTTTCTGCTTTATTTAAACCTCCTTTCAAAACGCATTTAGGGCTTAACAATAGGCTTCATATTTTGTTCAGGATTCAAATACATGTTTTCTTCCACTCCACCCAATTAAGGGTTGCTGGAGTTTCTGCTGTTAGAAAATACTCTATTTTGTGCAGATAAATGGCACAGCAGATTATGTTTGGGGCAGACTGTATTACTTAGGAAATTAAGGCTCAGGAGCACAGCTTGACTTCTGGAAAACTGCACTCAAAAATGAAATGTTATACAGCAGGCCTGCACACCTCATGGCCTCTATAAACCAACAGCAAAGCACAGCAGAGGTTTCTGCCATTCCTGTCCTCTGCTTGACCTACACTCTCCATGCAGTCCTCCATACCAGAACCTCCTGATGAATGTCCTCTTATTTCCCAAACCTTCTACAGACCAGTTACCATCACAAGGAGGAGGCTGGCTGTCTTCTCAAGCCCATTCACACTTTGCAAACTGCGTGGTGGAAAATGTCCATCTCGTCCTCAGGCACATCTGCATTGCCCAAGAACACCTTGCACCGGCCCAGCAGCACAGCACTGAGCCTCAGCTACTCCATCCTGCTGAGAGGCTTATCTTTTCCAAACATGCAGAGAAATGCAGCAGCTCAGCTCACAAAGCACTTCCACAGAGCATGACATTGCCCAAGACTGACAGACATATCTTATCCATAGTGCACTGCTTGCTACTGTCTGGTTTCAGCTGTCCCTACATCTCAGTAACATCTCTCTTACCATTTCCCATTCTCTCCCTGGAGATACTGCTTGTGTCTCTACATCATCTGCAGCGCTTGCATCCCCACTGCGGTGTTTCTGCTGGGGCCAGGCTCCCTGGGAATACCCACCTTTTTTTCTTTCCTGCCTTGGTAAAAAGTTGTAACAGAGCAGAAAAGCAGAAGTGCACATCGCTCATGGAAGTTAAACCAGAAAATAAAGAAGCCAACCCACAGTGGGAGAGATGCGACAGCCCACAAGACTTGCTCTCCTTCCTTTGCCTTGGTCCATATCAGATGGCACAAGTTAGGTCCCACCACTGTGCAACTGGAGTAACACTCAGAGAGACCAGATTCATGGCCAAATGCCTTTACCTCTGGAAAAAACATGATTTCTCAAGTGTTAATCAAGTTTTCCACCCATGAGCTGATAGCACAGAACGTGAGCAAACATCAGCACTTTTGTCACTACCTTGCCCTATTCCAGCTATCTGCACAAAATGCTGCTGGCAAAGAGTGCCAGCTCTGAGAGGCAACCGTTACTCATCTCTGAGGATAAGGAAAAGAGGGAGAACAACCAGAAAAGAGACATGCTCAAAAGACTTGAGCACATTAGCGTTTGGCACAATGGGTGGCTGTCCCCATTTCAATTGCCTGGTCAAATGGCCTCACAGAATACTCATCCCTGCACCTTCACCTTTCTCCTTAGCTTCAGTCCAGCTTTTCACTCCTATAAAACAAGAAAAAACCCTCCATGCCAGCTTACTGCTCCCTGAAACCAGCATCAGTTTCACCAGTGTAGATCTCTCCTTTACTCCGCTAAAAAATTGAGTTTGTAGCACAAATATGGGACATGGGATCTCCCTGCTGCGCCACTAGAATCAGAAGTTGGTGAGATTTTGTGTCTTGATAGCTCAATTGGTAAAAAAACCACTCAGACTTGATCAACCCCAATGTTTGGAATTCTGCCAAATTCAGCCAGTAACTCAGATAACTTAGGTAAGAAATAAAGAATTTGTTGAAAAGGCTTGCATTTACTCCACAGTGGTTGTGGCAAACTGCACTGTAATTTGTTTATGTCCAAACAGTGTCTTTGGCCAAAGCTGACTTTTCATAAAAATATAGTAAATAGTTACCAAAGCGGAGTGAAAAGGAGTGGCAGGGAGAGAATTAAACACCTGGGATTAATAAAAACAACTCTTTGTTTGGGTTGTTTGTTTGGGTTTTTTTCCTGAGGAAACTGAAGATTCCTTGTCTCAGGCTGACCTGCAGAAATACACATATTTTTAAGTCATTATTTCAGTCTGTGAACCAGAAATGGAGAAGAGCAATTGACACTCAGCAGAGCAACCAGACACCCAGCTGGTCTTGAGAAGCAACCCAAGCCCTTGTTGGTGCAGAAATGCCTCAAGGGCCAGCAGCCAACTTTCAAAATTACCTTTATATTTATAACGGGAAAACAGGTACAAGTGGTCAGGAATAGAAAGTAGAAGCACAGCAGAGAAAAAAGGGGATGTAGTTGATTCTTAGAATCATAGAATCACAGAAATATGAGTGCACTTAAATACAAGCCTCTCAGCATGTGGTGCTGGATCTGGTGGTCCCTGAAATGCAGTAGCATCTTTTGTTGCAAAAGTGATGTCCAGCTGGATCATCACCTGATGATTGGAGTATCCTAGGGATATCCTCCAGAGATCCCCAGGGAAAGGCCCCAGGTAGAAAGTGGCAGAAGTACTTCTCCACATTTCTCAAAAATGATGGGTTTGCCCTATGAGATAATGACACTATCAGACCCATCAAACCTCAACTTTTGAAATTAAAACGGGATGGAAGTTGTTCACAATCTTGTATACAACCAAATGAAAAAATATCCACAGTTCAATGTCACTCTGCTACTACCTCAGCAAGATGTTGCTGCGGTGGGAACACAAGCTAAAATTTTCTAATCGTGGGTGCCTGGAGTTTTCTCCAGAAAGAACAAAGTCCTTTCTGAAATAGGGGTGTAGCATTCTCAGATGACAGCAACTAGAAAAGGAGTTAGGCGTTCCCAGCACTTCAACATCTCAGGCCATTTAGGTTGAGTCAGCAAAGCACAGAACATCAAGCTTATTTTAAGCATCCACAGAGTTCTATTTGAGACCTTATTTTCCTCATTACGTACAGACTGAGATCTGTAAATATTGACAAATATGAAAATTGGGTCTTCGTATTTTATGAGAAAAACACTAGGCTGATCAAAAAGGAAACAACCATCTGGCACCACTCCTTCCAGATGTTTTCCTAAACATTCTCCATTTTTTCTTCCCAAATGTGTTTTCTGCATACTCAAAGGACTGCCACAAATCCCTCTTGTTTATCCATGTCCAGCTTCAGCTTTCTAAGCCTGTTATTTCTTTCCATTTTTTCTTACTTATCTGTCATTCCTTTGGTCAGGGAGCGGCATCTATTCAACAAGCAGCATTGTGTTTTTGGAAAGAATTTGCCTTTATGATGTTTGTGGTTCAAGGGGTTGTGGCTGGCTTGGCAGTGGCATTTGAAAGCTTGTTCATAATTTAAACAAAACATAGACAAGGAATTTTGGAAATATCCATGCCACCAAGATGAATTTACAAAAGTCACTTGAATTGGGAAATAGTTGTAATGTTTGGTGGAATCTCTGCTGGGACAGAAAATAAGCCCTGAAAGTGGCACAATCAAGTATGTATAAAAGATACACATGAAATATGGATAAAAGATGTGTTTGCTCCATAACACATTCCTCCAATCAAGGATCCTCGTTAAATAATCATGTGACTCATGAGGCTACAATAAAGAAGTACAGCTCACATTTCAAATATTCATGCACCTGTAACATCATTATCCAAGCAGATAAACTCTCACTTTCTTACCATATAAAAAAAAAAAATCTGTAACCTCAGGGATCAGGTAGGTGAGGTATCCCAGGCTGGTGCAGCTCTACTGACCTTTAGAGTGTGAAAAATGGAGATTATTTTCCAGTCCAAGCAGCTCACTGACTCTGTCTTATATGAGCAGGAGCTTTTGCTGCTGAGCAGGAAGATCACATATGTTGTACTTTATATTCATGAAACAGCTTTAAATCCAATGAAAAGGTACTTCAGAGAAGGCTCTTCTGAACTCTGCTGCAGCTGAATGTTTTGCCGAGATCTTCAGGAAAGATAGTAATTTTTTCCAAACTTAATAAACAAACTTTTATGAAAAATTGTTGCAACAAACAGTAAGACCACCAGTCTCCTTGCATGGTGATCTTCTGTGGGTCCTGTGATGCCCCATTAACCTGGCATGCAGGATGAGATCCAGCAAGGGGCAGAAGATGTGGGATCAGAGCAGATATATTGGAGCTGCAACACCCACTCTTGTTCTGAGGTGAGAATTACAGCCACCCTAACACCCAGGAGAAGCCTAAATGTACAAGAAATGCAAGAATAGCCTCCAACTTGCAGCAGAGCTAAGCAAGCAATCAAATAGGCCTTTCTTGAAGCTGGTTCTGACTTCATCTAATAAAATTTCCATATATACAGTGCTGCCACCCAAATGTGTCTCACAAGCAAGTCTCCATGTTATTTCCTTGATTTTGGTACAGAGGGGATGATGCTAACATTTTTTCAGTGGCTATTACACGTATAAATGATTTTATATTAGCCGAGTTCATCTATCATTCTCTGTCAATGCTGGAGAAGTCATTGTTTTGGCAAAGAAATGTTTGCCAAGGCCAGTGTCAAACAGGTATGTATCAGCATCAAGATAAAACAAGCACTGAACACGGCACAATCAAGTACATATAAAAGATACATATTAAGTATGTATAAAAGATGTGTTCACTTATTGGTCCAATCAGGGATCCTTGTTAAATAATCATGTGACTTAGAAAAGAGGCTACAATTAAGCAGTATAGCTCACATTTAAAATATTCATGATCAGTCCACAGAGCCCAAGGGGCTTTTCCTACAAAACAAACCAAAAGCTGTTTTTTCTTTAAAAAAATAAATTACCATCAAAAGACAACAAAACACAACAGCCACTCCTAGTTTTCTGTGACTCGTGGTTGGTGTGCACTTTCATAGAGTGACAGAAGCTGGAAAAGGACAGGGACCAAACTACGATGGGAAAAGAAGAAATATGGCATCTCCTGCTGCCATCCCTTACCTTATAGACTTCTCCACACAAAGCAGGAAGGGGAAAGTGTTTAAAAAGAAGTTCTTATACAGAGCCCGAGAAGAAAGAGTCAGATTTGCTGCTTTCATTGGCTTTCCTTCCCTTGCTCAGCACCAACAGGCTAGTCACATTTTTCAGTGAGTAAGGGAGGGAGTGCTATGTAATTATTTGAATCCAAGGACACTGGGCAGCTGCCAGGTTGGGGAACACTAATAGCTTCATGCCTTCTCCACCACATGGGTGGCAAGGTCACCTGCCAGAAAGAGAGAAGAACCTCCTTGATATTATAGTTCAGCAGCATTTGGATGGGCTGGACCAGGAGGCAACTTCATTTTCACCAGCGACAGAGAGGTCAGGTCCCACTCCTGTCCAGTGTAGTAAATAGGTGCTAACAAATCCTACTTGCTGATGCACGAGTGCTCAGATTTAATGGGTATTTTCAGGCTGAGAATAAACTGCATTCATGTCATTGCTCCTCAGACAGCAATGGCAAAGAATAAATTGGAAATGTAGGGTTGAAGTTGCATACTGACCACAGCTGTGATTCTCCTGACATTAGCTCAAAGTGGAGCCATTGCAGAAGAAATCCTGTCCTATGGCAAAATGTCATTATTTTTCATCTCAAATCAAGGGGAAACAGAAAATCATTCTATGTAAGAGAAAGCTCCACAGGAAAAGTGTTTAGAAATGTTGAAACACATTGCTTCAGCAAATTTAGCAATGTCAGTAGAGACAGCAAATAACACATGGTATTCCCTCTATGTTCTTCAGCTGGAAGGGTGAATGCCTTTGCAAAAACTAAAACTAACTAAAGATCCTTAATACGAGTTTAAAAGTGAAAAAGGGGTGGATAAAAAAACCACCTATATTCATGCATGCAAGTAAAAATAGCTGCTCTACATTTTTCAGGAGAGAGGAATGACTTTTTGGAGTCTCAGCCTGAAAGGCCCCACAAACTGAGTCACTGATGATGAAGCTGAGACCCCTTTGGAGCAGTCTGGCAGTGCCTGGGCCTTAGTGGACCCAGACCTAGCTCAATTGCAGGTGCTGGGGACTATTTGTAAGACCATTCACTGTGCATCAGTTGTCCCATCAGCCAAATAGTAATAAAAGTATCTACTTCATAGAATCATCTAGGTTGGAAGGAACCTTTAAGATCATCTAGTCCAACCATCAACATAACTCTGATTAAAAATAAAAACCGCACACACACCAACCTATCCCTTCTAAGCACTATGTCAACCTGTCTTTTAAATCCCTCCAGGGATGGGGCCTCATTCCAAGGCTTCATAAACTTTTCCATGTAAAAATTTTTCCTGATGTTCAATCTGATCCTCTCCTGGCACAACTTGGGCCATTTCCTCTTGTCCCATGGCCTGTTCCTTGGGAGAAAAGGCCAACATCCCCCCACCCGGCTACCCCCTCCTTTCAGGGAGTTGGAGAGAGCAAGAAGGTCTCCCCTCAGCTTCCTTTTCTCCAGGCTGAACACCCCCAGTTCCCTCAGCCTCTCCTCAGAAGACTTATTCTCCAGACCCCTCACCAGCTCTGTTGCCCTTCTCTGGGCCCTCACACCTCCCCAGAATGCCACCTAAGGAACACCAGCTTAGTCTTATGTTCTGTGCTTTTCACCATCTCTTGGAAAGCAATGATGATGTTAGCAGAGAGCTGACCAAGAGAAAGCAAACACAGACATGTTATAAAGTAAGGCTCCAAGTACTGCAGTCTTGCTGAACTAGTTCCAGTAAATATCAAAGACCCAAGTGGGTTATGAGCAGGGGAAGGTGAAAACTGACTCCTAAGAACATGCTGGAGGACGCAACATTTCCATTTCCAACATGTTGCTGATATGATGAAAAATCCCTTTTCTGCCCGTTTAGAACAGCTGGAACTTTGCTAAATCAAACTCTCCCTGTGAAATACTTTTTGGCAAATCAGCACATTCTGCAGCACATTTTTCTTCCCTTGGCAGGGAAGGAGTTACCACCCAGCGGTGATGACACCTTGTAGGAAGAGTCAGAAGAAGTTCCTAAAATCCTTATTGCTGAAGCTCAGGCTTTGACCAATACAGCAGATACTCACTGCTACCAGCTGCAGCCAATTATCTGCAGGTTGAGGCAGGGAAATATATAACTTATCTCATATAGATGTCAGACTAAGAGAACAAGTAGTGGAAAAGGCTGCACTCCTGGGACCAACTCACCAAACTGCGTAGAAACCGCTCAAGATCCGTCCTGTGCAGATCACATTAGGAATTATCTTGATGACAAAGGAAAGAGAGAAAGCTGTTCTTCACATCTTCCTACTCTTTAGGGTGCAATCAGAGCACATCTTCAGCATTGCTATTAGCATTCCTCCACCAAAGAAATCTCACATTTTCAATCTGGGAAGCTTTCCAGCATCCTCTTTATATATTTTCTTCCTTAATTTATACCTCTGAGGATAACGCCAATCAGGGAGGCAGGGAAAGCAGTGAAACATCCTTGGACCCAGGTTGATTTATTAACAATGGTTGCATTATTCTCACTTGGGGAATGATGTAGTATCCTAAGCAAACAGGAAAAAAAAATCCTGTTTGCTGGTAGGTTATCAACTACAAGTTGACAATGTATTCACACAGCAGATATGCAGAAGTGCCTTGCATGGTATGATTCATCTGCAAAACATCTAGCATACTAGATGCTTGATTTAAGATTAGAAGAACAATTCATTAAAAAGCAACAGTGGAGAGGGGAAAAAAAGAAGCCCTAACTCTGAAGTCTCCTACTGGGAATGTTATATTTTCTTTTCACTCTTTGTTTGGCCCTCCCTACTCAAGGTAGCTTTTGACTAAAGTTTGGATAGCAAAGGGATGGACAACCACATCAAATCACATGTAGCTAGATGAATATCACAAATGCCATCTTCATGGCCTAGCAGATCTACCAAATATTCCAGGGATTATACACGGTCTGTTTCTCACATTCCTGAGAGCAGATTGCATATATTTTACGCAGCATAAATCCCCCAGCCTGTCTCCTCAGCTCTGACCTGAGCCTCTACTACACAGCAACTGAATTATAAAGGCTAACGTCAGAAAGACTTTGAAGAAAAAGAAAATCCCAAAATAGGAACTGGCTTTTACTATGATAGCTACTCCAATGATCCACCATTATTGCCAGCAGTATTTTTTAGGGTAGGAAATAGCAAACAAAAACAACAAACCAGAATAAATGTGCATGACATGGCAATTCTAAAAAAATAGAATAGACTAAAAAAGTAGGACTAGAGAACTTTGCAGGCCAGAATTAGCACATTCAAAATGTAATGTATGCATATTTGGAATAAATATCCTACTGTAAAACCAAATGTAGACAAGTTACTTTTCTGAACACTGCTGCCAGCCAAATCAAGTGAAACATATGAATTGGTTTGGGGATAATTTTAAGATATATACACTGCTTTCTAATATTTCACTATTTAAAGAAAATATTATTTTATGCATCTCTTGTCAAAAGATTTTTTTTCTGACGGCAAATTTCTCAAAAAAATTAAATTTGAGGAAATTCAGTTATTTTTTCCTGGCATCAGCAGAGACAGGTATGCATTTTCAAAGGTAGTGTTCTAATTTCACTCATGTAAAAGTAATCCAGTTTTTACTCAGTGACCCCATGTCTGTCCATGCAATTATTTATTTGCTTGACTTTTCAGTCCTGCAGGCAATGTATCCACATTAAACACACATGAAACATTTTAAGTAGAGAATTAGATACCACCTACTGAAAATCTACTCCAAATTGTTCAGTGATGTTAAAATCCTGTCTTACCTATAACCAAGAGGCCACTTACCATCCATTTTGGTCTATGGATTTCTGATCAGTTAAAGCAAAAAACACTACTTTCCTACATAGAGGAGGACGGTTCAGAGGAGACTGACCTTTCTGGGATTTCTCCTGACTCTAATACATCATCTTGGAGCATTTTTCCTACAAAGTAATTATGGTCTGAGAATCACAGATTATACACACAGAGTTTCAGGACAACCAGGAGGACCTGAGAAACCAATTCTATATTCAGCCATAGTGATACTTTTGCTAGAGCAGTAGAGAAAACAGCAACAACATGAATGCTGCATTATGGCTTTTTTTAAAGAACTGCAGAAGCTGCAAAAGCTGCAAAAGAGAAGAACCAGCCTCAGCTTTAGGTCAGCCCCACATCAAAGGCAACTGTCTCAATTAAAGTTTAGAGCACAGCAATATAGCAGTTTAGAGGAGGACCTATTTAGTCAGTGATGTTAGTGAAAAATATAAACCTTTGTAATAAAAAGAAACAAAAACCCTAAAAAACTGGCAAACTTGCAACATCCTAAGAGCACTAAGTGGAGGTGAAAAACTGGTGAGCAAAACTGGGATCCACGCTTTTATAACTTTCATAAGGGGTGGGAAAGGGCACTTCTCACTTTACTACAACCACTCTGCAAATAATGTACGATTGCTGTGCATCACACAGCCACACCTGCACACACAGCAGTTAAGCCTCCAGCTCAGCTGAAGCACACACTTAATTTCCAGCATTTTGCTTTGCTGAAGTCAACAGGAACGAAGATATCCCAAAAGGCAAAGCATTTCCTACACATACGAGCAGAGAGTGCATCTGTTTTGCCTCTACGTTAAGGACATCAAGGAAAAGATCTAATTAAGACTTATCAGAATTCAGTTTCCCCTCCTGAACATCAGCAGTCAGTGGAGAGATGGTACCCAAGAAATCTCATTACCCCCTCCCACAAAGCACAGGGGGTCTCTCCGCTCTAGGTGTTCACCACCTGCCCCAGCTACAGCCTTGGCACGTGTACCCCGCATGGGGAGGGGGACACCAATGACCTCAATGCAGATGAACAAGCTGTTCAGAAGGGACAGGCAAGGAAGGAATGGAGGTGTTGACCTCTATGTTAAGGAATGGATAGAGTGTGAAGAGATGTCACAGAATCCCCTAGGTTGGAAGGGACCTTTTAAAATCATCTAGTTCCAACCAATGAAAAAAAAAAAAAAACACACACACAAAAAAAAGCACAAACCCAAAAACAACACCACACACACCCACACCACCCCCAAAACACCACCAATCCACTACTAATCCATATCCCTGAGCACCATATCAACTCGGCTCTTGAACACCTCCAGGGATGGTGCCTCAACCACCTC